>VZUI01025610.1:0-32082 GCA_013401135.1 Cettia cetti | reverse complement strand
TCCCTTTCCCTTTCCCTTTCCCTTTCCCTTTCCCTTTCCCTTTCCCTTTCCCTTTCCCTTTCCCTTTCCCTTTTCCTCTTCCTCTTCCTTTTCCTCTTCCTTTTCTTTTTCCTTTTCTTTTCCCTCTTCCTTTTCCTCTTCCTTTTCCTTTCTTTTCTGCTTGTATATGTGCTTAAGATGCCATAAGATTTTCTATCTGGCTGACATAGCAAAGTTTTGGTAAGAGAGGGACTATGGGATGGCTTCTCTGAGAAGATACGGGAAACTCCCCATGTCTGGAAGAGGGAGCACCAGCTGGATCCAGGATGGGCCCCGCCACTGGCCAAGTCTGAGCCCCTCAGTGATGGCACTGGTGCCTCTGGGGAAAGATAGTTAAGTAGGGAGGGAAAAAACTGAGACAGGAGTAGAGTAGCTACAATGTGTGCAAGGAGCAGCCCTGCAGGCAGCCAGGGCAGTGCAGAAGGAGGGGCAGGAGCTGCTCCAGGCTCTGGAGCTCAGATTCCCCTGCAGCAGCCCATGGTGAGGCAGCTGTGTCCCTGCAGCACAGGGAGGGCTTGGGGGAGCAGAGATCCACCTGCAGCCCCTGGAGGAGCTCAGGCTGAGCAGGGAGGAGCCCAAAGGAGGCTGTGACCCCACGGGAAGCCTGTGCTGGAGCAGGATCCTGGCAGGACCCGTAGAGAGAGGAGCCCAGGCTGGTGCAGGTTTGCTGGCAGGGGTTGTGGCCCCATGGGGGACACTGGGGCAGCCTGTTCCTGAAGGACTGATCCTGTGGAAAGGACCCTCACTCGAGCAGTTCATGCAGGACTGTCCCCCATGGGAGGAACCCTGTAGTCCTGAGTTTCAAGCCTGAATATTTTTGATATTAAGAAGGGTTCTTTCCCAGGCTTTTTTCTGGTAAACAGAAGAACAATGTTTTGTAAATTTAAGAATGTTTACATTCTTTCTTATAGGAGGGACCTTCTTCTGATGTCCTCTGGGATGACCCAGTTGGTAGAAAAGTTTACCTTTGTGTTACCAATCAAATTGGCCTCTGACATTCTTTAGAAAAGAGGAGGTCATCCCACAATAAAGGGAGAACCCACGACCACTTTCTAAGGAGCCTGCGTTTGTTTCTTTCGTTGTCTCTTGCGACAGAACCCCACACTGGAGTAGGGGAAGGATATGAGTAGTCCAAGCCCTGAGGAGGAAGGGGCTGTAGAGAGAGTGTCTGATGAACTGACCACAGTCCTGTCCCCCATCCCCCTATGCCATTGTGGGGGAGGAGGTTTAGAAAATTCAGGGAGAAAATCAGAAAGAAGGGAGAGGTGTAGGTGCTTTAAGATTTGGTTTTCCATCTCATTACCTTACTCTAATTTGATTGGTAATAAATTTAATTAATTTCTCTCAGCCAAGTTTGTTTGCATGAGACAATATCTGGTGAGTGATTTCTCCCTTTCCTTATCTCAACTCAAGAGATTTTATTTTCTCTCCCCTGCCCAGCTAAGGAGGGGACTAACTGTTTTTGGTGGGTACCTGGAATTAAAGCAGGATTAATTCATCACACTCATCCAAAAACCTGCTTTATTCCATATATAATCTATATAGGATAGTTCTGGAGTAATGCTATTAAATTTAAATTTAATTATATTAAAAGTAACACAAGTCTTGTGTTTTGGAAGGATGGAGAGGGAATATAAAAGTGTACCACCCGAAATACATGTACCTGGCAAATATTAATATAAAGGCATTTAATTATATTCTTTCACATCCTCCTCTTCCTAATAGAAACAGCACTGATCTACTCTACAATCTTTCAGTCTTTACCATGAAAAACATCCCTGTTTCACAGACAGAAAGGGCAGAAGGCGCTGTTTCAGAAGTCCTTTCAGGTTTTCTTCCTGTTATTTAGTCTTAATTAAATCTTTTCTCCCACTGCAGGACAGCAATAGTTATCTCATAGTTAACCAGTAATGAATAACTGCTACTGGTTAATGAGTAATCATTACCTCAACTGTGGCCAAGGGAAGCCTGGGGTTTCCTAAAGCAGGCCCCCTTAATATTTGCATGCTGCAGGGTAACATCCTTCTCAATTTGGCCCAGAGACTTCACTTGCTCACTACCTTATCAGCAGCATAAATGCCTCTGTGGTAGCATGGGGTATTTGATAAGACTGTGTGTCACATAGCACTCAAACTCCATAATCATCTCTGAGCCACAGGAGCTTAAAAACAGAGTGTGAAGTCATCTTTCAAGTTTGAATGCACAAGTAAGCAAAGACAGTAATTAAACTTCAATTGGTATTTTATTTTTAATTCAGCTGCAAAGAACAGAATCTCTCCTTCAAATTTAATTAACAGCCTTCCCCTCAGCCCCCTCCCACGTACACAGCCAGCCATCTATCAACAGGGAGCTAAATTCTCCTTTCTTACAACCCCAGTGAAATCACAGTGGAGAATTTGGTCCAGCAGTTTACAGAGTGCTGATGAGAGCCCTGTCATGTAAGGAAGCACATAACTTTAAGCTGAGACTCCCTCCTACTGTTAAGAAATAACTGAGGATTTTTTTCTTATTAAGGATCAGTGTGTCCTGTCTTATCTTTCTTATCCACTGATTTTAGCCTTCATTTTTTCTCTGTCTAGAAAATAGCAAAGAAAAACAACACCAAAAAACCCCAACCTTTTAATTCTTAATATTCAAAGGTGCAGTATCTGCGTTTTTCTCCTTGAGATTGCCCTAGAATATAACAGGCTGATTCTCACAGACAAGATTTCCAAGTTCATGTCAGAGGTGATTAGTGGGAAGGAATGAAAAACTTCCGTTATTGACACCATGGGAAGGGGCTAGGAGGAGAACTGCAGTAACTCTGAACAAAAAAGCCCTACTGTCTAAGTCCAGAGCTATGGATCTTATTTCAACTCGCCCCGTTCCTGTGTTTCCACCTGCTCTTTAAGCTGCTGAAGACCTCTGAAAATATAGGTTTGACAGGTCTTGTCAAACTCAGGTCAAACACAGGTGTCAGAAGGTAAAGTCAGAAATGGAATGAGAAGAATCACGAGTGTTCTCAGTGTAATGGTGGACCGGAGAAAATAATGGCTATCAGTGGGAAGGAGGTCATAAAACATGCCTTAGCCATGATACTGTCACACAGCACTCATGGATTGCCTCTTGCCATGTGAATGGACAATCTGCTCTCTAAATGACCTTTTATCCCCTCTCCTGCACTTCCATCTTGCACCTCACTATTGAGGAGTTACTGGGAAGCTCGTGTATCTCAGCAAATAACTGAGTGATAGCAGAGTGCATATCCCTAGGATTTCCCAAGGAGAACCAAGAAAACACTATCTCAAACTTAAATTATTCAGTTTAAATTACCGAGGTTTGAAAGATCAGCTGTGTAGCCATGTGCAGCACAGGTGTACATTCAAGCTGTATAATCTGCAAAAAAGCACTTATTTGGATTCCGGTGAAGAGCTGGTTGTATTTTGACTACTGAAAATCCAAGCTCTCTCTCGCTTGCAAAATATTATCCAAGCAAACACAAAGAGCTTAGGGAAGATATGAGCTTTAAAGGAAATTACATGGTAGCTGTCTGTTACAGGGTTTCATGTACCAATTCTTTCTGAATTCTTGTTAATGTCCTCTCTCGGTAGCAAGCAGCTGAGGCAAACAGGCCAGTGGTCTGGTCCACTCTGCTAATCCTTGCTTTTGGATATACCAATTACAGTGAGCTCAGACAAGCAGGAAAATTAATTACAGGAAGAAAGCTATTAACTTGCTCTGCAAAATTAGGTGTGTTAAGCTCCCTCTCACACACCTCCACACATAGGTGCAGCTTTGCTAATTGATTACTGAGGAAGGCACCTGATATTACTACCTATATATGCATTCTGTGTTTTAAACTCCAGGGAGGGATTGAATAACTTTTTTGTTCCTGAGGCACTACTAAAATTAAAATTAAAAAAAGGAGAGAGTTGAATGCTGAAATAGCATGGCATGGAACTTTTGGACTAAAACCTCTAAAATGTTGAAGTGTTGTTCTTACATGCATCTAACTGCATTTAAATTGGGTGTAGCTGAAAAATTCTATTTCCAGGTACTTAAATATTTTCAAATATGGAAGTCCAATATGGATTGCTCTAGAAAGCTCTTCACTTTTCTCCTGTTAAGAGCTCAGTTTTTTTCCCAGGCTGACAAAATCTGCTGAGGTCATGAGAGACATTCAAGATTAAAGAACCATTTTTTACCTTTTTTTTTCAAATTTTTTTAACATGTTATTCCTTGAATTATTCACTCAGATTGAAAAAAAAAAAAAAAAAAAAGTTAGCAACAGACCTGCTCACTGTCTAAATCATTAAATAAAGATTAAATGGGAAAAGGCTGTCCCAACTATCTTCTTTTAATGGATGAGGTCCATTAGAAATCAATCTTCAAAAGAAGACTGATCTGATTGGATCCTAGCAGTAATTACTACCTCACATATTGTATTGGTATCCTATGTAATCAGTAGATAGAAGCAAGCATTTTAAAAAACATATGCTGGTGTAGGTTATTTTAAATATCTCCAGCTCATAGCATCTCAAAAAAAAAAAAAAAAAAAAAAATACATCCATTAATGGAAGTGCAGCTTTCTGAGTTTATGTATCACTGACTTCTGGTGTGTGCAACTTTCTGAATTTAGAAGTGCTGCTTCAAACAACAAGGAGATGTTAGTGAAATGTATAATTATAAGAATATTTATTATAGAAAGTATTCAATACAAGGATCTATTAAACGGTCATGGCATTATGAGATGCTATAAGGAATACCAATAAAAACATGCATGCAATATTCTCAACTGTATGCTGTTAAATAATCAAAGATCCAATCAATGCAGAACACTATTTATGTTAAATGTAGTCTTACTCTGCACTTAATATTATAATTTTGTATTATTATATTCTGAACATGAACTTGAAAACTTTATAAACATGTTTATATGACTGTATTAAGACAATTTCTTTCCTATCAAGGTGTGTACCTAACATGGTGACGCTCAAGAGAACCTTGTTTAACTGGCAGTAGGTAAATATAAATAGCCTTCTAATAATTATAATATGTTGAATAGCAAGAGAAACATATTAGAAGTGAAACAATATTGTCAACCTAATTGAGTAGTGGAAGTAAGTTAACAGCCCAATAATGCAATATAAATTAAAATGCCATGAAATCATGATAATATAATAAGAATCTAAATAAGATTCAGTGACAGTAATATTTCAGACCAAAAGCTTCTTTAAGATAGTTCTGCCTAAAATTACACACACGAAACTGCATTAAAGGGACATTACTAAGGTTGCAAAGTCAAGCACTCAAAACAAGTTAGGGAATGCTTGAATTAAGTTTGCCCGTGCAACATTAATTTGGCACCCTTGTGTGGGGGCATTATGGCACAGTCTTTAATTACATGATCACATGCTATTTTTTCCACAGGGTGCCTGCCACCTTCAGCTAATTAAGGTTCAGAGGAAAACTTAATTTTCACATTCTCTAATTTCTGCAGGCTTGACTTTGCAACCTTAATGATGTTATTTTAAAGTAGGGTTTTGGGTTTCTATCTGTGTGAGGAAAAGAGACAGCGGAGGAGGGGTGAAGGGGCAGGTGTGCGTTCATTTCCCTAAGTTAAGAAAGCAAACATTTTAAAGATGACATTCATCCCATAGTCTCATACTGACAGCCAGCTAGATCTTTGGCAAAATGAAAATATAAAATTAAGTTCAGAAGCTAGACTCATTTTCCTCAAAGCAGTGATGTGGAGGAAAAAAAGTGAAGGGGTAGCAAAAAATGGGCTGTTACCTGCATGGGATAATATCACACTCAACATTTTCTATCTAGCAAGCCAGCCAGTACTGGGGAAGGTGATGAAAATATGGATCCTCTACTTCCTAGACAAATGAGATGTTGAGCCGTATTTTCTCCCTTTGTTTATTCTTCACATTTTTAAATCTGTGTCTAAATTTTTTTGTTAGTTTTTATGTCAGTATGTGTATGCATGCCATACAGAGATTTGGGAACTATGTGGAAAAACCTTACATTTTGACATTAAAATACATTGCATTTGAAGGCACTATTGGGATGCCAAGTGGAATTTTAGATTTCAGAGATGTCCAGCAGCCTGGCTGAATTAATTTATTGGCCAACATAAGCAGAATGAAACTGCAAAAGAGAAATTTATGATCTCCAGCTGCCTCAAGGTGTGGCTGAGGGTGACTCTGTGCAGTGAGGTGGGTGATGTTAGGCTATGCTCTGGACCCTGTCAGGCAGCTTACCGTTTTCTTACAGCTCACTGTGCAGCCTGGAAATGTACTTGATTTTGCATGATCCAAGAGTGACCTTTTCACACTTTGTTCAGCTGTACATGGACAAAACAGTTTAGGAATGACCCTGAAGTCATACAGCTACCTAAAGCATAAATTAACTTTAAATCAACAAACTTCAGACTTAACTGTGCCACTGAAGCTTAAGTGTGGGCTGGGCTGTATTACTGTATATGCATTCAGACTCAAAACAGACTTCAGAGTTTGCACAGCTTTGGTGCTGGGATACTTGCAGAGCTTGCATAAACTATACTAAAAACTCTCACAGTTCCATAAAAATAATTGGTCTTTTGTAGATTTCATCAGCTGGTAGAGTCTGACTTGAGCATTTGGGGAAATGGGAACTGGCAAACTCATGTAAGATAGTCAGGCATCCTCCAGTCACCTGAAGATGGATGGAAATGTTCAAGAAGAAATCCCTAGCATTGTGTAGAACTACAGCATGGATCCCATGGTCTTGTACAGTGGCTATTTATTTAGCTAAAACCAGAGTAAATAAAGCTTCTTCTTTCTACTTCCCCCTCGCTTTTTGTTGTTGTTGTTATTACTCATTACTTTGAGTAAAATCTGAGACTGATCCTTCAGCTTCTTCCTAACCAGTCAGAATAGATTGTCTGTGGTGAGGTTAAGTTCTTCTTAGCTTGTTTGTGTGTGCATTAGTGTGCATGCATTTCTAGGAGGAAAAATTCCTGTTTTGCTTGCAGGTATGAAAGGAGTTAATAAAAGGAATTACAGTTATCACATGAGCTGTTGCATAATCTTTTTATATGTATCAAATTGGTGACAACTGTCAACATCTAGACTGATTTGTTTTGCTTTTAAGATATGCTATTTTTTCTCCCTTGTTTATTTTTTTAAGATGATGAATGCCTGTTCCTGCAGTAGTAAGGCTCACATTAATTTGTACAGCTGGAGGAAGTGACCTGTGGCTTTTCTCCAACAAATTTCTCTCCTCATTTAGGAAAGACCAATTTCTTTTGGAATAACATACACTTCTAAACCTCCACATTTTTATTTTCTTCACCAACTGGAAGATTCTAAACTGTGCATTACGGATATCTGCATAATGCTGAACTGCATGGTACAGAAATGTGGTACAAAAAAAAAAAAAAAAGGTTTGTCAAGTGGTCTTATCTACGGCAGCTGGAGCGGTTTTTCAGACTTGTCCTCATATGAAAAAAATCCCTAAACTGAAAAAGACATTGCCCAGTTAAGAGCTGGAGTGAGGGAGACAATTATTTTTCCTCTCCTAGCTTCTTTTTTTTTCCCCCAGGTGAGCTTGTCAAAAGGGTCTTTATGAAGAGGTAAGACTGTTCTCAAAAGGCTAAGAACTAGTGTATTTCCCAGCATTTCCTTCACCTTGCTTCTCTCAATCCTTTCTCACAGTTCTTTCTTACTTTCTTGCTTGTTTCCTTCTTTCCTCAGAGTTGGTGGACAAGTTTCCAGAAATGGGGAATTGGAAGTCTTGCAAACCAGTGCAGGGGAAGGCTTTCAGACTGAATTTTCTGTTGATCTACAACATGATCTCTGGCTTTGGAGTTCCCCAGATTCCCTTTGGCTTCAAAGGGACTCAGTCTGGCCCATGGTGTTAGAGGACTCCAATTACATTTAATTACAGCTGCATGTATTTTTTTGAATATGATTATATGCCCGCAAGCCAAAGGACTGTGAAAAGGATTTCATAAAGGCCGCTCAGTAGACACTATTAAGTTATTCAATTAGTTTCACTGATTTCTAAAAATGCTTTAAAAAATATTACATCTGATAAAGCAAAATAGTGATCACAATTAATGTTTAGCCTTTATACATAGCTCTAAATCTAGTAATGAAGGGATTCTTGGAAACTCTGTTAGATCTCATGATTAAAAAAACCAAAAAACAACCCAGATAATAGATGAAATACAGTGTGTTATATGTTTTGGAAAAAATACATGGTGTCCGTAGTCATCTCTTTTCCTTGAAACCATTTTATGACAGCAAACACAGTACAGATGCTGGTGTACAGATACAGACCAGCATTAAGAAAATCTGTTTCCCATGTTTGAGGCAGATCCTGGCTGCCTCAACCACTGATTTTTGATCCTTTTCGGGGAGGGTGAAGGTAATCGTAGTATCATGGGACATCCTGAGTTGGGAGGGACTTAAAACAAGCATTGCATTACTCCCGATCAATCTAACTCAGCTCAGCCTAGAGCTAATGTTATAAATACCAGCCATGTCAAATTGACTGTCTACTTGTCCAAATCTTAATCCCACAGTGAGTGGACAAAGAGCAAGGAATTTGACCATCTTCAAGAATCTTCTGTTAGTGCTGAGACTCATCTTTGTCCGACCATCCAAAGAGACTTCTCATAAGGTTTTCATTTTGTGCTGGAAATATCTGGTTCTGCTGCTTACCAATGCAGAGGATAGACAGAAAGGGCACTCTTTTTTTTTTTTTTTTTTTTTTTTTTCCCACTGACCTTCTTGCAAGGTTTAAGGTTTGCCTCGTTCCAGCGGATTGGAGTTTTCAGTCTTATAGCTACAAGCTCATACTTGTGTAAGAGCAGATTTGATCCAAAGACCTTATATTCCCTCATCAATTTCATGAGCCATTGCATTTCCCCATCTGTAGTGATTTAAAAAAAATACATTATATTACAGGATATGCAAAACATTAGCTGTGAAAATGGTTGAATCTGATGTTTTATGGTTTATCACAGGAAAAAATTCACATCAGCTAACCCAATATGCAGGGTGTCCATTTATGGAAATCACTGTTAAACCTCAATGTAGCTATGCCTAATTTTTTTTTTTTTAATTATTTATGGGTTCTTTTCTCAGCTCTTATACAACCTACTTAACACCTGAGGCTTTTTGCACCAACAAAATGAACTACCTTTAGTATCTGAAAGAAATCATGATTGCTAATGTGCTCCTATTTTGTATGTGCTAATATACTCCTTTACAAGAATGATGAGCCAGGCACTGAATGAAGTTCAGAAGCCAAGGGCAGAAATTCCCCATAAAATTATTTTCTAGGTACCAAATAAATGGAGAATTGTAGGAAGAATTTCAACATGGTTTATTTTCACTTTTATGTGTCTGTGGGACCGAATAGAACACTTTTCATGACTTGAGGAGTCATCATCTTGGCAAGTGGATTTTAAATAGAAAATATGAGCAGAGAAATAAAGGGAAAGAAACTGTGCCTCGATGTGACCCTTGTTCTACATAATAGTGTTAGTGTCAAAGTCCTGGTTTCTATGCTATTGTAAATTGCCGTTAGCTTAAGGTGCCAGTGCACAAGAAAAAGAAAGGCTGAAGGGCTTTGGTTGGGTTTTTTTTGGGATTTTTTAGAGCATTGGAAAGACCTCAGTTGTGTTTATGTCCTTCTATTTACAAGACCGACTTTGTTCTGAGATCACATGATTTCTTTTATGATTAAATATATCTTAAAAATGTTGAAGTCATCTAGCATTAGGTAGAAGAATGAATAGTCTTGCTATAAAGAAAGATAAGAGAGTAAACCTTAACTTTAATACATTTAAGTGTATGTAACCCTTAGACTTATATTTATGGTATACCTAATTAATGGTATCCCATTAATGCAAGCCTGAATTTCAAAGAAAGGTCTATGTTTAATCTACTAAAAATAACCATTGCCTTAGAAATAGCCCAGTGCCTGATTTTGTAGATTACCATATTTTAGATACAGACACTATGCACTCTAACCAGCTAAGATGATGATCCTCACTACAATGGTTTTTTCTTCATAAATGTCCTGTTCTGCAAGATTTTTTCCCTTCCCCTTTTACAATAGGCAAGAACTCGACCTGGGAAATTATCCAGCGATCTATAGAAAGTTCTTGGACTTCGTTCCTTCAGCCAGGGGAAAAAAACAAAAAATCAGCTCAGTAGAATACATTTTTTAGTTCACTGATGAGATTATGAGGCCAAATAATAGTCTTCAGACCAATTTTTCATATAAGGAACAATATTTTTCCTCACTTTACAAATATCTTATAAAAATGTGAGAACACTAGGTCCCCTGCTTTTTCCACATTAACAATTCCACTTAGAAGGAGTTGCAATGAAGTGGTAAATAAGAAAATGTCAGTAAATAAGAAAATGTCAGTAACATAAGGGCACTTCATGTTTCACAGACATGGAATCTCAGAATCATACAGTAGTTTGGGTTGGACGGGACTTTAAAGGGAACATCTTCTTCCAAACTCCCTGTCATGGACAGAGACACCTTATGCTAGAACAAAACTGAAATGGAAATTTCTGGATCTGGAAAGGACAAACACATAATTCAAGTGCTGGAATAGCTCTCAGGAACCTGTGGTCTCTGAAGGACTGGGCTGACCTGAGAAAGTAATGCCAGTGTTGCATTATTGGCTAGAGGATCAAAACAGAGGGGTTCAGCTACGTTGACAACTGCTTGAGTTAACTCCTATCAAATACCATTATTAATATTATTATTAATACTGAGGTTGTCTAGCCATGAAATTCAAAGAGAGCCTTGCAGTGGAAGGGCTGCAGTGATTGGGGCAGCACTCTCATGTGGAGTTTATGCACAGAAAATCTTGCCTTTTCTGATGAAGTGGGACTCTTGATTAAATTCCATGGGTTTCAGAGGGCTATTTCTTCCAGACAACACTGCCTCAAAATTAGAGTTCCAAACTCTTACAATAGTAATCTTGCACTCTTCTAATCTGAGTAGAATGGAGTTCTCATGACAAGGATATCTTTCCTGAAACTGTGCAGCCTATAAAGGACTGAGAACCATATTTTTTGTTCATTCCAGTCATATCTGTTCCTGTGTTAAAGGAATTGTCAAAATATTAAAATATTTTGCAACGTCTGAAATTCAAAATTTATGAGGACCCACCTGAGTCAACGTAATTGCTAATGAAAATTTTAGAATTATGTATCCACCATAGCCTGGATCTCTGTCTGGTGTAAATCTTCTGTGATCGGTGCTACAGGGTGAGAATGGGATGTAAAATTCAGCAGAAGATGCCAGCTCACCCAAACCAAGATTATAAGAACTTTAAAAAACTGTTTCCAGGGCAGCTGAGATTAATAATTTTTGACTTTGAACTGATACAAAATGAATAATTTCATATTTGTTGAGAAAAACTGGGAAATTCAAATCAGTGTGACCAAAGGCTTGTCTATGAACATTTTTTATTATTATTTTCTTAAATCATGCATACTAAATATTTTGCTAGAGGAATTCCATCATGTTTAACTTCAGAAGCACGTTTTTATATTTTAATTATTATTATAATTATTCCTATCTACATTTTTCATTCTCATTTATGTCTAAATATAATAAAAAGATTACTATTCATACAAAACTTTGACCTTTTTCTCTTCTATATAACCCAAATTTGCATCCTCCTACTTAAATGTTATTGCACATCTCTTTAATTAAATTGATGCAGAATGAATAAACAGCATCAAGGATTGAATTTTATTGTAAAGAGACCATGCCATGACCCCAGGTGTCAAATCTCCTGTAATAATATGTGCAACAGAGATGCTCATTCACTGTCAATCACAGACAATAATCACTCTATTTCGTTTCCAAGCTCTTCTAAAAAAACTTCTGCATTTTTTTACAAGAGGATGAAGAAAAATATATTCTCTCTCCTAATTCAAGTTATTTCCAAAATTGAATCATGGTGTAGTGGACAATGAAAAAGATAATAACCAGAAATATTTTTTATTGGTTGTTTGCTTTTGTGGCTTTTTTTTCATTCCCAAAATTTTTATTCACCCAGATTGCAGCAGTTTGTTTCCTTTTTTGACACCTGTGATGTCAAGAAAAATAAGATTCTATTTAAAGGTAGAGATAAAATATTCCTCCCAAAAATCTTAATTTCATAAATATAAGAAGAATTAATATTGTTCTCCAAAACTCCTAGAATAAGTGAGACCAGAGTCAAAATACACAATACCCATTTGCTGAAACTTTACATGACGTTACAACATTTAGACATTATGGGTACATGCCTCTGTAGGATGGGCCCTTAAAAAATCTCCCTAATCTATATAATAATATCAATAATGAAGCTTTCAGCAGATATCAACCTCCTGCTAAGTGCACTCTCTTTGTTTGAAAATCTTGCTAATTCAAGACCATTAAAATAGATTCTCTTAAAGACTCCATTCTGTCAAACACCAAAACCAGAGAAATATAGAGAAAGGGATTTAATTATCACTGTTCTATATCTCAAACTGCCAGGGTTTTTCTGAGTAATAATTGCCTAAGTTTGTCTTCAAAAGGCATTTTAATAGTGTTAATACTAGTAAATATTGCTCATTTTGGTACTGATGTGCTGTTTTAATAGTTCCCACGGTTTCTAAAAGTCATTTCTTATTGTTTTACTGTAGAAAGAATCTCCCTTTAATTATGTCATAATTGTTTGTAAGCCATAGAATCTTAATTAATGCCAATGGCTTAAAGGCACATACTGAGAACAAACTTTATGGTTCTGTTTGTTTTCCAGGCTCTTCCTTCTGTAACAAAAGACCCAGCATGGGATGCTATGAGCTGCCTATTTCCTGTGGTCCTTTCTCTTTGTTTCTGATTTTTATATGAATATTTTGTAGTCTTCTCCCTGTTTGCCTCTCTGTTTCTGTCATTTTTATTTATATGTTCTTCTTTCTCTTTTTAATCTCATTTCAATGGATGATTACCAATAGATTTCTAGACACAACACAAATGTGTAATTCAAAGTTACGAGCAGGTAGGAACTACAATAAAATCATAGATATTATGTTTCTCTAAATATCTGGTTTTTTTCATGCTGGGAAGCTTAAAACACTCGCACAATACTTCTGAAAAAAAGAAAAGAAAAAAAAAAGAAAGTTAAATAGCTTCTTTTTACAATATGTCTTGAATTGAAAGACCTCAAGGAATTGTTCTTATTAGTTCAAATATCCTGGTCATGGCTTTGGTGTATGAGCAAAAGTATGAAAAGATAGTACAGAAAAAAAAATCCAAAATTTCTGCTGGAAGATAAATAATCCTGCTTCTCCAGTTGAATCAAAGGTAAAGAGACAAACAATAGCTATAGCAGAATCTCACCTGGATTTACTTACAAATCATTTTCATCACAGTAGTAGCTCTAATCTTAAATCCAGAGTCTCATGTTCTAACTGCTGCTTAAACACAAAAATAATTCTGTTACCATGCAAAGCCAAGAGAGACAATATTATCATTTCACAGGACACAAAGAAATGATACATAAAGAGATAAAATAGCTAAATTTTCAAAGGCACTCACATATGCAAGTGAAAATAACTTCTTTTTTTTCCCCTCAAAATATCTCAGCAAGCTACATACCTGAGTGGTCCGTGTGTCGTTATTTTCTATCCCAATCCCCAAACATACCCAAATAAGTATCCACTGGTATAATGTCAAAAAAAAAAAAAATCACATTCAAGTTGCTAGATGGTTTTTGGATGTTGGGTTTTTTTCCCCTGAAGTGTATTTCTAAGCTTTTACATTTTCTTTCCTCATGTATTTCAAGAAAAAAAAAAAAAAAAAAAAAAAAAAAAAAAAAAAAAAAAAAAAAAGATAATATATAAAATTGCATTTACTTTATTTTAATATAATAACAAAACCGAGACAAATTCTTTCCTATATTTGTTATTTTTGTAAACAACTCTTTTCTTACCTGTCTTCAGGTACTTAAAATCACCAAAAGCAAAAACATTGCTGGATGAAATTTCACAATCTGTATTATTAACAGAAAAGAGGGGGGAATATTCAAATTTGTTATTCTGGAAAGTACCAATAGAGATTTCGGGAAGTTAGAAGAGCTTCTCCTACAGAGAAAGCCTTCCCAGAGCAAGGGGACTTGCACCATGCTTGGAGGCCCAAGTACAAGCCACTAACGCAGGCAGGACTCTGGGCTGGATGAACCAGCACAGTTCCAGTATGGCAGTTCCCAAACATGAAGATGTGGTTGTTCCTGAAATGCTGACAAGTTCTCCTGCCTTAAAGCAAAACCTCTGACAACTGATAGGTGCTGATAGCTTGAGATCCTGCAACACTTACATTAAATATAAAGCATCCTAAAAGGGAAAGAACCAGGATGTCTCCTTTCTGCAGGGAGAGCAAAAATTTTGAGACAGGAATGGTCTTTTTCAGGCAAGCTATGCTTCCTTTAAATCATACAACAAATCATATAACAAAGTGAGTCTTTATTGCCAGGGATGTAATCTGTTTGCAAGTAAGAGGATACAGAATATCTTTTCCAGGACCTCTGACTCTCAGAAGCAAGTGAGATTTTTAATACCTGGTCTCTCCAATATAATATTGAGACCTTTCATGGCAACTTAAGTTTTCTAAATACAAATGAATGGTATCTTTCTGAAAAAACTTAACTTGCAAAGGAGGGAAAATCTTTATGACAAACACTTATACCTCTTTAATTATAAACCTTTAGAATTTTGCCTTTTTTTTCTGTTTTAATGAAAAAAAAAAGAAATTAAATAATGCCAGCATGTATGTGGATGAAATTGCAATGGGATGATATTAGATACAGAAAAATATCTAGAATTTAATAAAGAAAAGTGCAACAGTGTACTGGACAACATGCAAGTGACTTGTGTAGGACAAAAATATTGTAATGAATCCATCTAAATATTTTAGGATCAATCATGGGACTGACAGTTACTATTCCAGCTGGACTGTGAGAAAGTTTTATGTGCTCAGTACCCATCAAATTCCAGCTTCAAAGAATATCTACTCATTCTAATAAAGTTCTAGCATTATTTGCCAGTTTTACAGAAAAAATTTCATAGACGCCATGAGCTTCCCTGGGGCCAGCACCTTGAAAACTTTCTGTAGGGATCAAGAACATGTGCTTGTCAGAACAGTGAAAACTACTTTCAGGAATGTTTCTCCAGTGTCCCACAGTGACAGGGGAATGGACGTTTTTCCTCTTGTAACTTATATTAGCTTTAACATTTGTTGGAAAAATGGCTTTGGGTCACTTTCTCAATTGGCATAAATTCCTGCATCTCTACTGATCTGTCCTATTACTTGGAATTCTGTTCAAGGAGAGGGAATCTCATGTTTTTCTGGTTTCACCAGATATCCTTCAATTTTGCCTTTCATTCTTCAGGGCAATGATTATCAGATGTTGAAGACAACATATAACTTTTTGCCTCAGGCAAATTCACAAATGTTTGCAGCTTTGCTGCAGGGCAGAGGTAGAATATAATCATATGTGCCACAAAAATAGTTATTTTCACAGTCAAATTAGAAAGCTTTTAAAGCCAAGATTAAATTTGTCAATATTTCTGGAGAAATTTGCCCCTATGTGCAGGGAGTTGCAGAGTGAGAATTGTTATTTGTTAATGTAAGGAAACAGGTCAGAATGCCCTGCCTACATGTAGACAGTTCCAACTGAGCTACTCACCCAACGTCCTTCACACTCAGTAGAGAAAAGGTGGGAACTTTTGGGACAATATTCATCTCAGGCCCATATTAAGATGGGTGAAATGAAATATGCTCTTAAAGAGTCAGGTTTTTCCCGTTGCCCAGGCAATGGTGACTATCTCAGATGGAAACATTTTTATTCCAGCACCACAGTCAGGAATAAGAAAATCTCACTCTGAGTTTCAGATATGACCATGCCAGTATAAACTGTGCAGGTGGGAAGAAGTTGTCTGAAGCCAGCCTCCTGTTTGCCTTGCTCCCAGGGTATTTGAAGATTTTGACATCAACTACAGCTGCCACATTGATGATCCTGTTGTGGGGCATCTTCCCTGGTGCTGAAGGGGCTGAATGCAACCCTTTCCCTGGCAGACATCCCACCAAAGTCCCTTCCCATGCCCGTTCCCCTGCCATGGAGCTGCAGAGGGAAGGGTCTTGCACTGTGCAGGGTGACAGAGCTGTCTCCATGGCAGGGTGGGTGTGTGCCACATCACTGCACCCTCACAGCCTCGTCTGTGCCCTGTCTGTAACTGGCTTACTGCACTCACTTGAGCACTCTATTTATACAGTATTATCTTCAATTGTGCCACGCATTTTAAAATCTATTTTAGCCACTGTCAGGACCCTATTCAAGAACTTTGGCTATAGCCTACTGAAGTTATCTGGTTTAGTGACACGAAGGAAAAAAAAAAAAAAAATAAAATGAGTGCCTGAATTACCACAGGATTCCTGCTCATAATGGGTGACTAAATACAGAACAGTGCTCTGTTTTAAAACTGTCAGCAACCCATGGTCCTTTTTTTTTATATTTACTTTAATGAGAATATCTCGCAACAACAGCAGCTTGTCATCACTTCTATCTCATTGCTCTCGTTTACACACAGGGCTGTAAAACTTTACCTCTGCAGATTGCTTTAAAAACATAAATAAAAATAAAATCTACTTTACATTTTTGTTCCAACTGGTTTTCTTGACAGACAGCTGCCCACAGCTCAGTGGTTGCTCTGTTCAGTGTACTTTAATTTTCAGCTTTCAAGTTTTTCTGCAGCCCATTCAGAAGTAAATTCTCAGGGAAAATTGAGCTCTGTCATGGATGGATTAGTACTATAATAGTTGGTCACATATCTTGCATGAAACCTTTCAAAAGCAAGGCAAATGAGAAGGAAATGAAATTCATTTCATACTTCTTCAAGCACAGTAAAAGACTTTCTCTCCAAGTAATCTGTGAAGTACCACTAGTTTATTGGAGGTTCACATAACTACCATTACATTATACCTTGTCACAATCTCATATATTGGGTGACTGCTTTTTCTGAACTGATGGTACCTGCGAAGTCTGCTCCATAGACACTGAGGAGAGAATACCGTTTCTTAGATCAAAATGTATAGGTCCTAGGAATGGCATAAATAAAGGTACTTGAAGCAAATTGGGACATTACAGGTCATAGGTCAATGAAATCTGAAAGAGAGATATATTGAGGAGAAGTCGTGTTTGCTACGTGATGAACTGATACACTGAGAAAGAGAAGGGAGGGAGGGAGGAGAGGGCAGAGAGGGAAAAGCAAGAGAGAGAAAGCATAATAAAGTTTTTTCTCGACAGTTAAGGTGCAGGAGGTGCAGCCATTTTCCTGGCAGAATGGGAAGAAGCTCAATTGCTTTTAGCAATCCATTTGGTTTCTTTGTCATTTGCAATGAAGGCAGTGCTTCATCCCTTAAGCACATCTGTGTGTGTCTCCCAGAGTGTATAAATGTGTGTTTTATTTCTTCTTAGGGTAAGATAAACAAATACCTCCATTATTTTGGATAGTTATTTGATTCTGCCTTTTAAATGAAAACTATTTGCAGGGCAGGGGAAAAAGAAATTGCTGCAGAGCTCTTGTTCATATGTTGATGGTGTCACAAAGAATTGTAAATAGAAATATGGTTGATGTTTTACTGCTGGTGGAGATAGGGAAAGAATAGGTGTGAGCCATGATTCAAGCCCTGGTTCAGGTAAGCGTAAGACTTCTGAAAATGAAAAAAAACCTGCTTAAAGCCCCTGAAAAATCACGAGTTAGCATTGCAGATTTTTTAAACAGAATTGATTTGATTTAAGTGGGAGAGTGTGATAATTTAAAAATATCTTTAGAATAGCTGGTAATTGTCATTTAATTGCTAAGAAATCTGTTTTTCTGGTTGTCAAAGTACTGCAACACTAATTCAAATTCAGTTTGCTTGCATAAAAGTGTTGAAAAATATAGTTGATATATTTTAATTGCAAAGATTTTATGTGGGAAAAAAAAATACAGTTCTCAAAAACACACAAAAAATGTTTGAAGTCCCAAAATAAAATCACGATATGTTTTGCTTTCTCTGGTTCTATTTTTCCTCAAAATTTTTATGAGTCAACAACAACAAAAAATATATAGCCCCCCAATAAATATTAAAGAAAAAAAATACTTTTATGAATGATTGAAGTCAGTGACTAGCAGTCAGTTCTTGCCATAAAAAAACCAACTTGCCAGTCAAAACCCAACCCAGACCCTCCTCCAAAAAGCAAAATGAAAATTATCAACTTTGTCTGATTACAGAAATTCCTATTAAGGGCTAAAAACACCTTAGGAATTTTGCATTTAGATATGACACTTTCAATCTACTGAAGAGGACTTAAGACCTAGTATTTTCCCCAGTGCAAATACTAAAAAAAAAATTTAATTTTATTGATTTAATCTTTTACTTATGTCAAGAATAAGGCTAATTTTCCCAATCTGTCTGCTATTAAGACAATTTCTCTTTTAGAACCATTCAAGAGCTTCTACATAAGGTGGTTCATAACTTTTCCTGTTATTGTTCAAGATTAAATTTCTGTCTATTGCAATTTTAAGTTAGAATATGCTGCACTATTCTCCTCCTTATTCTATTTTTATTAAACAGGTTGTGTCCATGTTGGAAGAGATCCTGAGCAAATTGGTCTGGTGGAAGATGTCTATGCCCATGGCAAGGGCTTGGAGAGATGTTCCCTAAGGTCCCTTGCAACACAAACTATTTGTGATTCTGTGATTCTAAGATATGTCTCTCAGCACAACTAGAGAGGGAGCCTAGGATAATAATTTCTCTGACTTAAACACTGTTGATATGGCCACGTTGCCTTCTCAGATGCAGTTGTGGCAATACATAAGAACAGCTCCTATGTACCAGAATTTCCTTGTGCTGTTTGAACAGAGATCAAAAGGTGAGCTCTGGCCTAAAGCAAGCACCATGTAAACCAAGGAAAAGAAAAAGAAAAAAAGCTAAATTCAGACAAAACTGGTACCATAAAATATCCAAGACAAAACACAGGTGAGCCTACAAGACAAGACTTTTCTTTACGTCAGAAATACCTCTCTTGAGCAGCCTGTGAATATAAATGGTTATTTTAGTCAAACCAATGACAAATGCCTAGAAATAAAGAGACAACTAGCAGAAAGCAGAAGGATTATTTTCAGAGGTATATGCCCCAAGAGAAGGTGGGCTCTTTAATTAATAACTGTTACCTGGAACTATCCACAGCTCTTTTCCTTGTAGAATTTTATAAGGTAAGCAAATTTAACTAAATGAGCAGGATACTGTTCCATAATTAGATGTTAATATGGTATATGTCACCGAAAAAAATCTCTACCCAAGAGAAATATGGCAAAAGACACAGACATCTGATTAGTGAAGGCATGCAGCTGATTACATGGAGAAACCTCAGCATCTTCCTCAGCTTTGATCACAGTCATTGATTATTATTATTATTTAGTGCTTCAGGCAGTTTCCATCATCCTCTGGGTGACTTAAAAAGTGGAAGACAGAAATTTGAGCTAACACAGTCCTGAGAAGCTACCCTCCTAGTAATGCAAAGGGATATTCTCTACAATGTGTTTAAAAAAATGCCAAGGAAGTAGTACAAGAGAGAGAAGTTTCTGATCACACGATGGAATTAAAAAGCTCTCTGTGTTAAATTTTTATACTCTCTATTGGGAGAATGGAAGGAGGAGAGGACCTGCACTTGGAATAGTGAAGTTTTCCAAAAAAATAGTGTGGTTTCTGGCTTGGGAGATAGATTATCTTTTGTTTTGTTCTTCAATAAAATCAAAAATATATGCTTTTTTACATATTCATATTCAATTATAGAAATGCATCAATTGAGAGTAGCTTTTGAAGATGTAAAACCCTCGAAAATATCAGATCTAAAACAATAAGAAAAAAAAAAAATGGAAGAAGCTCTACAGTTTAATTTGAAAGACAGAATTATTTCCATTTGGGTATTTGAGTGCTTTAAAGGTGAGAATCATTTCTTTTAAGTTCATACCCATAACTTGAACAAATCTAGTAAATGAGGGAGATACAGGCAGAGAGCACAAATTATCTCATTCTCAGACAAGTTTGTGAGCAGGGGCAAATTGCTTTCCGGAGCCTTGATTTACCTCCACAGGCTAAAGTAGGAGCCTATTTTGGTAGGTTGGGCTGCACAGCTAATTTAGACTTCTGGAATTAAGCAAGGTTAATATCTCTAAATGTACTTTGATACATCGTTCCAAAGGACATCCATTACCTGAAAGATTCTTCTCAGTTCTGCTAACAGCATGCTCATCCAGTGAACCTAAACTCGAGATTTGTTTGCCATTGGACACAAAGTTAGAAGTACATGGTAAGGCTTTTTGAAAGGCCAAAAACTTAGTTGGTATAACATTTTACAGTCCTAAAAAGGGTGATAAGGCATCTGCATCATTAAAGTTTAGGCCAAAATCACTCATATGTACAATGTTTGTGACAACATGGTCTGAAGAATAAAAAAAGAAAAGAAAGGTTTTTTTGGTGGCCTTTCAGCAGGGGGCAGTATGTATTTCTTCATTATAGAAAGTAGGAAATATACCTCAGCAAACCTGAAGTTGCCTGTAATGCATGGGTATGAGGAGGTCAATAAGATATGCTGGACTTAGGACCATGTAGCAAATTATAAAGTGAGCAATATTAAAATCAATATGATATTTGACTGTCAGCCAATGCAATTTGTTCAAAATAGGGTAAATTCACTCCTGCCATTTCCTCTTGTATAAGGAACTTGGCAGTCTCATTCTGTTATCAAGTGCAAAGCCCTCTCCGAGATCTGACTGGGATAGAAATGAATGCAATTTTGAAATATTCCATAAATGCAGAGTGATACAGGAACTAAGGTAGCTATGAAATCAGACTGAAACTTTTTATCTGCTGCATATCAGGTTATCCATGAGATTAAGTGACCTTTGCCAGACCTTTTCTCCCCAAAGCAGAAAACAAAACATGTTAATATTTTGCAAAAACACCACACCCTTCATCTTTCATTGTAAAGAACTGTATAAACTTCAAAGTACTTAATTTTTAGTGCATTATCATAGCTGAGGTTAGAGAGAGGCCAGAAATTAGGGCTCTGCTGACTGAGTTTTGTACCTTCAGCTCACAAAAAGAACTGTTTCTATCTGGTGCAAAGAATACCATGGTAGAATGGCAATTGCTGGGCCAAATGATGACTCAATTACACAAATATAAACTTGAGGCAGCTCTATTGAAGTCAGTGGTACCAGGACAAGGTAAAATTAGTGCTAGCATAAGAGAGGCGTGCAAGCTAGAATTATACAAAATGTACACTTGAACAAGTTCAAAATGACAGCGTTTTGCTTAAGCATATTTCTTCCTCAAGGAATAATACAAGACATCTGTCAGAGATTTCTATTACTTCCTTTTATATGAATGTCTAAATAGAAGAAAATAATATAATTATAGTTGTTATTATTAGTACTATAACTATATGACTACCTTCTAGCCTTCATATTTATAGCTGAATAATTATGTTTTCTAGTTTTTAACAAAGTTTCAATGCATTCAGGCTAGTGGTAGAAATAAAACTGATAGTTACCCACAGAAAATGAATTATGCACCAAATTGTAAATATTCCATTTCCTTTTCTGATCTGAAAGTCCCCAAAGAAATATGAACACTTTATTTAAAATTCATCTGCAGTGACATTTCCTAGCTGCACAGAGCATTCCCACAAATGCACAAGTATTTGCAAGAAAAGATAGCTTTTTATGAGAATGCTACTGTGTGTTAATTTTTTTTGCAGTCAGTCTACTCTCTCCTTCTCAAATCAAATGAAATACTTCCAAGTGATGTGTTGTAAAAGAATAGATGTAAATAAACGCATCTTTCAAAAATAGAATTTAAGTTATTTATACAGTTGAATTTATTTATACTACAAGTAATAGATTCATTCAGATAAAATACTTATTACGAGATGCATAAAGGCTGAAAGACAGGTTTGATATCTATCAACTAAACAACAGGACACACTGATGTAATACTCCAACAAAAAAACAGATAATTTCTTCCATAATCTTGGCTCTTTATTAGGCTAATAACATTATCTACATCTTATTGAGCAATTTACCTGTAGCATACTATCAACTCTGTCAAATTAGTTTGGAATCTTTTAGTTATGATGACTTTCTAAGAAAATGCAATGGAAACAAAATCATCACTTTTTGTATTATCTTATAGAATTTTTGGTATTTATTGAAACTCAGATTCTGTAATTTACTTTTTCTTCTACTAAAGGAAAAAAAAAGTCAACTAGCTTTTTATCTTGGTTGCTACTAAAAAAAAATCACATATTTACATGGATGTTTTGTTGCTTGATTAAGACAAAACAGAACAAACCAAAAAAAAAGAGAAACCAAAGACCCAATCTCAGACCCTACACCTCCTAAAAAACACCAAAAGCCCTAAATCCAGCCAATTAACAAACCAGTAAAGAGGACAAAACCAAAACAAAGCCAGACAAAACCAGAACAACACAATGGCTAGGATAAGCCAAACGCTGCCAACTAAAGAAAGAACAACGACAACAACAACAAATAAACAAAAAAGACAAAACCCCTAAGGCCCTCAAAACATCAAAAGACAGTGTTTTTTGGTTTTGGGGATTTTTTTTTAAATAATAATATTGATCTCTTTTAATTTGCTTGGCTCTCTGGTTATGAGCATTTTCTGGAGAGAAATGTCTGTTTGATTGGTTTTGACAAGTTTGCAGAGAATCACTCAACTGTCCATGGAAGGAGAGTGCTGACTGACCTTCAAGTCCAGCTGACTCATCCAGTGCACCTCATATTCGTGTCACTCACCATGTCAATAAGTTCTGCGTCACCCGGTAAGTGTGACCTAACAACAGTCCTTCTACTTCCATGAGCAGGAGAAGACCCATCCAGAGGGCAAGTCATGGATTCTGTGATGGATGTCTTGAATCATTTAGAAAAATCACCCTTTAGAGGGAGCCTAAGTTTTTAAAGAATGCTACCTAGTTGCTGATGTTAGAATGGGTTAATTTCGCTATTGATTTATGGAAAATAAATTTCTCAGACTAACTAACTAGCTCAGAAAATACAAAAGACTTTAAAATCAAGAAGCTGTATTTCCCACATTTTGCCTCTAATATACCTAATTTTGGTGTTCTGGACAATGTCTTCTTCTAAAAATACATGTCTTCTTCTAAAAATACAAAAAAAAAAAAAAAAGAAAAAGAAAAGGTGTTGTGGTTCTTTTTAAAGCAATGCTGCTTAGATCGGAATAAAAGGACATTGGTGCTGAATTTCCCCCATGAAATCCCAGCTGATCTTTATAATGAAACACACAGAGATCACTTTCCTTTTCTCTTACAGTTACATCTGCCTATTATTACAGCTTCTTCAGTACACACAGTACTTATTCAGTGGCTCTTCCTGGATGCAGAACCTCAAGCTCTTCTTTTCTATAGAGGAGATTACTTAATAGTGAAACTTCACTCTGCAGTTCCTACTACAAGTTTTTCAAAAATTTATTAGTTTTAAAAAAAGTCTATTTTTTCTTCTCTATAAAATAACTTTAAATACTTGGATATAATAAATTCAAGCAGGATATGTTTTTACACTTTAGCATCTCTCCATTTCCCTGCACAAAATAGCATGCAGTTTAATGGCTTGTCTTTGCAAAACAAACAAAACAAAACAAAAGGGAAAAAAAAGGGAAAATGTAGGAGTTTGATGTCCTAATACATAGTGCCATTTTCTAATTTGATCTTTTATATCTTTATTATGGTTTTAATGTCTTTGTTCCAAACTTTCTCTGACTTCATAGCCTATCATATTTTAACAACCTGTTCCAGTGTCTTATCACCCTCACAAACCAGTAATTCTTCCAAACACAGCATCTAAACCTAACTTCTTTTGCTTTGAAGTCATTACCCCTGTTCTATCATTCCATAACCCTATCAAAAGTTTCTATATTGCAGCCTCTTCAGGCACTTTTCTTCTGCAGACTGAATAACCCCTGGTCCCAGTCTGTCTCCCTAACAGAGGAGCTCCAGCCCTTGGATCATCTTTGTGTTCCTCCTCTGCGATCTCCTCAGAAGGTCCAGGTCCTTCTCATATTTGGGTCCCCAGAACTGCTCATGAATCTCCAGGTGGGTCTCACGAGAGCAGAGGAATGGGGTAGAATCCCCAATCTCCACCTGCTGCCCACTTTTTTCTGGATGCAGCCCAGGATTCAATTGGTTTCTGAGCTGAACACACACAGTATTGGTGCATGCCCAGTTTTTCATCCACCAGCATTCCCAAGTCCTTCTAGTCACAGCTGCTCTCAGTCCATTTTCCACTCAGACTGTATTTGTACTTAGGATTGCTCCAACCCACGTGCAGAACATTGCAAAATATTAATGGTGCTCCTAAAAATAAAATGAGGAATCAATTCTTTCACATAGCAGGACAAATTCCCCAAAGATCCACATTTATCACAACATACCAAGACATCTTTTTTCTGTTTTCATTAATTACCACCTCTTTAGGCTAGAATCTTTAGGTTTGTTCTTCTATTGTGTTCACTTGCCAGAGGTGGAAAAAAAATCACCTGTATGTCTCTTGTGATTAAAGGCTCACTTAAGGACTAAAGCTTCAGATACTCTTGAGGTTTTCAGGTGTTTTTGCATTCTGCAGTCTGTCACCATGGAGTTCCTTGAAAACTTGCAGCAGTTAGGGGGAAAATAAATTAAAAAAAAAAAAAAAAAAAAAAAAAAAAAAAAAAAAAAAAAAAAAAAAAAAAAAAAAAAAAAAAAGATGAAGTAGAGAGAAAGAGGGGAAAAAAAGCAATAATAAGATAACCAAGGAAGAATTTATTTTACACAACCATCTTCTCAAAATATAAAATATAATACAGTGTATAGGGATCCTGACCTAGAGAAGTTAAAATAGGTTTTCAAAAAATCTCATAGCAAACCATGTTCCTTGTTGGTCCCCACAGATTTTTGTCCCCCAAATCAACTTCTTAAAGTCCTCAATCAGGTGAACATTTAAACATTCAGGTTCATTATATTTTGAAATAGCTTTTTAGACTGCTTTTTCTCTTTCTTTTGTACTTTCATGAGCACAAACACTCCTTATCCATGTCCTTTTGCTAAAAACTATAAACTAACAGACAGTATGAATTCAAAAGTGAATTTAGTGAGTAATCTCTGATGTACCATATCAGTTAGACCCTGATGAGCCTATTGAAATCAAAGGGAAGATTCACATTGAGTGAGTCTCTCTTCATTGAAAAAGCTTTCACTGAATTTGAGTTCTAGATGCAATATTGTACCTGCAATATTGATGGCAGTAAACCAGATGGGCAGAGCTGAGTTTAGGACCAAAATGAGCTATTGGTGCATTCATCTGTTAAGATCATAGAAGTAATAAAAGAATGGAACAAAGTAAGTAGCACAGAGAAAGATGCAGCCATTGTATGTAATTTCTCATATCAGCCAGTCAAACCTGACTGCATAGGGTTTTGGTTTGTTTGCTCACAGTGAGATTTTCATGTGAAGATTTTCCAGGTTTGTGAGAGTTTTATTCTTGCAAAAATACCGAAACATTTTTAAGAATCACAAGGACACATTCTTATAAAGCAACAATTATTAAAAAAAAAAAAAAAGTCAACGTTCTTGCTACACTTAGGGTAGACTTCATTGTGCTTAATGTTATTTTCAGAAAGAAATGTTTTCAGTCAAAACTCAGAACTATTTTATGTGGGAAATTTTCTGGTTTAGAAGAGGCTTGAAAGAAGATTCTTGACGATCTTAAAAGCAAATCCTTTCTCCTATTTTCCCCATTCTGTTCCATCCTCTCAATGTGTCTGGGTTTTTCTGTTTGTTTGGTTTTGGGGTTTTTTGGGTTGTTTTTGGGGGGATTAACTATCGACAGAATAATATTGAAATTAAAAGTGACTTAAAGGAAGAAAATGGTCATACATCCTGTAATTTGGGAGAAAGAAGTCCAAATTACTCAGATTATGCAGAGATACACCAACATTTACTCAGAACTGAGTTGAGTACATGCTGGTATAGCTCTGCATAGTCTTTATCACACATTATGGACTGCTGTTATATGAGACATGAAAAAAACACAAGACCAGAAGAACAACAGCTGAAGGAAAGAACAACATGGGGGTTTCTCCATTGCACTGAAAGGTAGCAAACATTTCAGCAATACAGACAGGATCTATCAAAAAAAATACGCCAGAAAATCCCAGAAATCTCAGTTTCAACTGTTAACAATCTGCAGCATTGCTTTCTTCTCATTCCTACCTGCATGCCTGAAGAAGTAGGCTTTGGTGTCATTATCTAGAGTCCACAGGTGAAATATAGAGTTTTTTGAACACCTATTTAGAAATCCAATTCCAAAGGGTATTTAAAAAAAAATTCCACCTCCTGAATAATGTTTCACAATAAATAAATCAAACAGGTCTTGTCTTTGTTTTTAAATGATTGATTCCGATGCTTGATGTTTAAGGATTTCTTTATTTTCAAAACTCATCATTTAGCATGGTCACCTAACTACCTTTGTTAGAAGTAGCTGAACCTCAAACATAAATAAAGCTTTAAACACTCTCTCTTTGCTGATTATTATTGCCTCATAGAGATTTTTCCATGCTCAGTATATCAGCTGCTGTAAATTCTTTACCTCACTTGCTTGTACGTTTTTCTTCATTGTTATGTAGCAGGGGATAGGCTAGTTAGGTAACAGTTAAAATAACTTCCAGGAACTGGCTAGCTCATTTCAAGTTATGAGATACCTTATTAAATTTTTTGTATCTAATCTTGAACATCAAATCAGAAAGTAAAGTTTTGTTTCCTTACAAGTACACTTGACTCGGTAATCAAACAGGAATATGAAACTTTCATGGCTATTGCATAATTAATAATAATAAAAAAAAATATACAAATCCTTTTTCTTGAATCTACTGGGGATTTGATTAGGCTGTAACTCAACAGGATTTGCTGATAAATACCAGGAGTCTGTGATATCAAATTAGATTAGGTAATGGTTCTGGTCGTGTTAAAAATCCTTAAATCTGTGGAATCTAGATGACATCTGATATATTCAGGTTAGGCTCATAATGAGTTACACAGCTTGTCCCACTGTTTCCACTGGAAATATTAATGAGGTAAAAATGATAAAGGAAGAAAAAATATGGTTCTAATTGTAACATATATCAACAAGTTTAGGCTCTCTGATTCTGCTTAGAACTCCCCTAACCTCAGATTGATTTCCTGAAATCAATTAAATCAATGGGCAGCTTGAAACCGAAATAGGAGTCAGAACTCCAAAATCCATCTTTGGGTCTGGGCCTGAATAGGATTCCATTTATTAACATTTGAACATATTCTATGTCAACATGGCTATAGTGAATTCCATTCTCTGGATCATAGGCATATTAAGTTCAATTCTGACTATCTTTATGGCATTTGATTTCCAACCATGAACATTACTTTCCTTTCAACAGCTCTAGTGTAATTGTCCATTTTGTTTCATTGAGTTAAAGGAAGATAAGAAACTGTCTTGCGAGTCTTTCATTTTATAGACAGCTGGTCATTTCATTAACACTTTTCATACTCTTGTTTGTCATGATGACTGACTACAGTAAAAAGATTTTCTTCCCATTAACATATGATAGAGCAGCACTTTTTTTCCCAGGGATGTATTGATCGAGTAAGGAGTACATTTATTAAAATGTAACCAGCATCAACTTGCTGGCTTGTGCAAATGGGGCACACTTTAACCAATTAAATAGTCATGAAGAAGAGGAAAATCAATATTTCTTGGATCTTTCTACTCGGAACTTTGCCAGCAAAATGGCCTATAGATTTACAAAATGAATAAACAAATGAATGTAAATCTTATTATTTTGATTTTTAATTATGTATTGGGTCAGAAGAAAAACTTCACAGTTTTCTGGAGCAAGATTAACATCAGTTAGATAAATCTAATTCCATGATTCATAAATATTGTAAGGAAGCTTAATTTATATTAATCAAAATCAATTCCTTGCATTCTAAGATCTTTGAGTGTTTATTTTTTGAATTCAAAAGTGATTTTTATTGTTAGTTGTAAAAATATTTTGAAGGCCCATTTCAGTGATGAAAAACAATTCCCAATAGACAGTAATAAGCACCGATTGGACTGAAGACAAGCTACATCATCATGCTTAAGTGTGGCACCTCAAAAGGTTTTTTATTTTTACTTCCATTCTTAAATATTAAGCCATAGTTTGTATAGCAAATGTGCTTTGCTGTAAAACTCTGGGTGAGATTGTTCAAAACTATTTTTAAGGATTCCAATGAAACCCTGTTATGCAACTTCCAGAAAGGCGTCAGTGTATAAACATGGACTACGGAATAAGTGGGAAATGAAAGATTTCTTTAGGAAGTGAAAAGCCAATATAACTCCAAAACCAGCTTATCCAGGTGCTGCAAACCATGTTTCACATGGAAGATACTCCAGTGTAAATCGTTGAGTCAAAAAACAGATTGAAAGGAACAGATAAGGGATGTAAATTAGAGCTTGCATGGTACTAAATGGGTGTTGTAGGACATCCACAAAGATAAGAACTGTTATTGTAAATTGACACTAACTTATAAAAAAACAACTTAAGGAATACTGTTCCTTTGTATGGATGTTTGTAACGAAACCTGAAGATTAATACTCCTATTACCTATTACTCTTTAACAAATATTTTGTGTTAAACATTTAAGATAAAGTACTGCAATTAGACCTTTAGCACACAATCACAAGCAAAAAAGAAAAAAAAAGTGTTTATTTTTCTCATGTTTGAGTCTGCAAAATGATTTTCAATCAAATTATTGGGAAGAGTTTCAGGAGCTTCTATGGGTATTGCATTAAATCCTAAAAGATATCATTGCTTTGGTACCGTTGCTATTTCTTCTGTTATCAGTTTTGCTGAAAACGTAAAACTCAAAGAATGGTGACCAAAATAAAATGAATTTCAGAATCTGTCTCTGTGAGTCTTAAAATTAATCATCCAGCTTTCTAAGGGTAAGAGAGTCCCAAAGATCCAGTAACGAAGAAAGATACTGAAAATGAAATCAAAGTTGAAAATAAAGTCATTAAAATAAAAGCAAAAATGAGAGTC
Organism: Cettia cetti; assembly: GCA_013401135.1. NCBI lineage: Eukaryota > Metazoa > Chordata > Aves > Passeriformes > Sylviidae > Cettia > Cettia cetti. The sequence continues at coordinate 2,832 of VZUI01025610.1, read as the reverse complement.
ACAAAGAGTCTTCAGATAAAGAGAAATTACATACACAACGAGGATCTTATCTGACTTACGCAGATGATAAATAGAAATCTCTTGCTTCACTATTTGCAGATACACTTTGCAGTCATGCATTAGAGACACACAGTGCAAAAAGGGGAGCAGGTAGAACAGCAGGAAAAATCAGAATGAAGCAGGATTTTCAGTCGTGTTTTTACACTAAAAGCATTGAAATATTGCTGACCATACTGTGCACAGCTGTATTAATATACACTGCATTTGCTTTGGTGGCATCAGATTACAATAGGATTAACCACATTTAAGAAAGTAGAACCACTTTGAGTTGGACACCGACACACCAATTTAAATGCTAGGTGTAAGAAAGTCAGGCTTTAAGCAAAAATATGCAGGGCTACTGAAGAATGGAGCACAGGCAGTGGATTAATTCTTGTGGATTCTTTCACCCTTAAACAGTGACAGAAGAACACGGGACTCACTCAATCACTGCACATATCACACATGTAACTAATCCCAAATGGGGTTTTTGATTATTGTTTTTCCTGCATGGCACTCCAGAATTTTAGAGTAAGCAATATCTGTGTTTGTTACAAAAACAATGCTGAACTAGTCACTAACTTGTGTGGGAAGAATCTAATTTTCCAAGGTTTTATTTTGCAAGTTCTCCATACAGACTTCAGAAAATCCTGCAGTGCTGGAAGCATGTTGCATCAAGCCATTATTTTCAAAGTAACTTGTACTAGCCTGAATATGATTTCAAGATTTATAAACAGTCAAAACCAGTCTTTCACATCCTGAGAAGTGCCTTGGAATTTCAGACTACAAGATGATTCAAGAAATGTAGCCTGAAACCAGTTCCAACTGGAGGAAGACAGGGTTACTTAAATTTCTCCATGTGTAAGAAAAAAAACTTAAAAAAAAATTGGAAAGCTGTTTTGTAACAATGCAATTCTATTGGGCTTTGTTGTATGATCAGTGAAAACCAGGGAGATGAGATGTATGAATTTGCTCTGCAGTGGCTTTCTCCATTAAAAAAAAAGGAATAGTTGGACAGACATGGGGAATTTTCTTGCTATTATAAAATATGTAAGTTATTCAAAGTACAGATTGTTACAGACCTCTCCGAGCCCTTTATTTTCATCAGAGATTTGTAGGAACTCATTTACTTCAAGTCTAAAGCAGCAGGTAGATTTTCCAGAGCAGAAGCAATTTTCTCTGCTCTGCAAGGCCTTCAAAAAACAGAGAACGATGTTCTTCTTACTGCTTCTATTAGGCACTGTTTATTCTCTTTCAGAAAGTGCTCTGTAATCTGTAAATAAGAAGTGCAGCAAACATGTTAAAGATGTTAATTAACTGTTGTTGTGTTATGTGTTAATATCACCAAGCATTCATGAATAGTTGGAAAATCTTCTGATCTTCCCTGATTCTATAAAGTATTAAACCATCAGAGTTATGTTGAGTTTCACAGAGGGAAAAAAAATAAAGAATGTGATGAAAATTATAGCTTATATCCATTTAAACTTAATGAGTCACTTGCCATCAATACATAAAGTGGCTCTGATATTTTGGGGGTGAGCAGGCTGTTATTAATCCTTCCCATTGCTTTTAATGTGTGATAGAACACTAATGGGTATTCAGTAAACAGAAACAATTAAGTAAATTTGCTGGAAAATGTTGTGGAAGGTAACGCCCTCCTCCACTTGACTATAACAGCCTTTTCACCATGATCAATTAAACACTATTAATAAAACAAGATACTCGGCCAGAAATATATTTTTAACCTTGCTCCCTGATTAAACAATGCTGGAGTAACCATCCCCCCTCTTTCACATTCAGGCATTACCAGGTGTACAGACTGGGATTTGCTTAGCCTGAATAAACAAGGACCTAGGAATGGGAGAGCAAGATGTATTTCCAAGGGCATCTGAAAAGTCGAACAAAAAAGAGACAGAATTACTTTATAGTGGTTCAAGGGACACCATTGGAAAACAGGAAGAAATTTAACAAGGGAAAAACAAAAGCCCTTCTGCTTGAGAAATTTCAAGTAAGGTTCAGCAAAGCATTAAGAATCAGTCAGTAGAATTGAAACCAAATCAGTCTGTCTCCGAACAATGTTGCAAACATGGAATAAAGGATTTCTTACCTGTCTGCTTTTCTTGTCCTTCCTTCTCTAATTTACTCTCTCTAATTTTCCTTCTTTTCTTGTTCAGTCCCTGTTCCTCTTGTTGTAGGCACTGTTCTTTCTTAACATCCACTGCATTCAAAATTCAGATGATATTGAAAAAGATCTTGTCCATTTCACTGGCTTTGGAAATTTGTTCTTCAGCCTATATCTGGTCTAAAGGAAGAAATGTGAGGGGAGCGGTTTGAAGTAAATTTTAGCTACTTATCTTTGATATAAGGACACACCAGACCAAGAAAATTTTAATGTAAAAAATGTTAGGGTTAGAAGAGGATTTCCGGGGTTCTGTTCAAGTAATGATGTAAAATCTTAAAAATTGGCTAAATAGAAGACCCCTTTATCATGGGAATATGTTCTACGTTGTTCAATAGCCATCCCAAGAGCAAAGATGGAATCATTACCTGTTTAAAAACTGTGAGAACAGTACACAGGTGAATATTAATTGTCAGAAGGAAGGACACTGAAGTCCTTCTTTCTTTCCAAGAGTTAGACAATATAGAAATTATCACATCCAGAGTAAGGCAGGAAAGCAGGAAGGCAGGAAGGAAGGCAAGAAAGGAAGGCAGGCAGGAAGGCAAGAAAGGAAGGCAAGAAAGGCAGGCAGGCAGGCAGGCAGGCAGGCAGGCAGGCAGGCAGGCAGGGAGGGA
>VZUI01025604.1:0-156270 GCA_013401135.1 Cettia cetti | reverse complement strand
TCCGGCGGGGACGGGGCTGCGGTGGCGGGGCAGGTCGCTCAGCCGCAGCCCTCCCGGCGAGAGCGGCCGGGCGCGATGCTCTGTTAGGCGGCCCGAGCCCTTGCGAGCGCGGCGGGCGGGCGTAGCGGCGCGTAGCGGAGCCGCAGGGCGGGCAGGCGGCTCCCCATGGCGAGCAGCCGGAGCATCGAGCTGGAGCACTTCGAGGAGCGGGACAAGCGGCAGCAGCGCTCCGGGCCGCGGCGCGGAGGCTCCGGGTCGGGCGGCGGCGCGGGGCCGCGGGGCAATGGGCTGGTGCCCAGCCCGGCGCACAGCGCGCACTGCAGCCTCTACCGCACCCGCACCCTGCAGGCGCTCAGCTCCGAGAAGAAGGCGCGCAAAGCCCGCTTCTACCGCAACGGGGACAGGTACTTCAAGGGCTTGGTGTACGCCATCTCCCCCGACCGCTTCCGCTCCTTCGACGCCCTCCTGGTGGAGCTCACCCGGTCCCTGTCGGACAACGTGAACCTGCCCCAAGGGGTCCGCACCATCTACACCATCGATGGCAGCAAGAAGCTCACCAGCCTGGACGAGCTGGTGGAAGGTGAGGGGAGTGTCAAGGTCGGGCTTGAGGTGGCCGTGGGACCTGGTGGTGTGTTGGGGTGCGGGCGCTCCCTGAGATGAGCTTCTCAGTCGGTACCCAGGATCATAGCGGAGAGGCCGCCTTGCTGGAAGCTGGCGGCCACAGAGGCCGTGAGGACAATGGACCGGGGTTGCCCGCTGCTGTGAGGGGTGCCAGGGCCTCCTTTTCCCAGTGTGGACCATCCACATCTCCCGTCACCCTGAGTGCTGCCATCTGCGTGCACTGCGCTTGTCTCCAGGGGTAGTTCAGCAGCAGGTGCCCTGTTCATCTGCAAGAACTATAAAGTTCTTGGTTGCCTTCCATTTGTAAAAGAGGGAAATGCTGTAATTTGGTTCTCTAAGGGCCATTGTTGACTTTCAGTTGCCTTCATCCTTCAGAGAGGAAGCCCCAGTGCTGTGAAAAAAGGGTATCTATATCCTGCTACTTAGTAAACCGAACAGGTGTAAAGTCCTAGTTTCAAACGTGATCAGAGTCCATATTAACAGAAGGAATTATCTACCTTGCCTGACTTTCAAAAGCATGTTATGGAACCAGATGTATTTCAGAGTTGTTCCTAAGTAGCTTTTCATAATGGGACTTAGCTGCTAAGGTTATGTAGACCTTGCAAATCTGAACAGAGTAGCCCTCGACTGTCTCAGAATGGGGCCAGAACTATTGCTTTGTGAATGACACATATGCCCCTTGTTTGTGGGGAGTGATAATTATCACAATGAGCATGACTTCAGCATATCATATTTTCATAAGGTATCTCTAAATAGCAGATGTTTTCATCTGATGCCTTATAATACAGTTTAACTTCAGCATTGCCTGCTTCCCAAATGCACAGGTTATGTTGTGCATACTGAAAGGTTTGTAATGAATATGCACTTGATGGTTGCTCTCAGGTATTTGATACATCAGACACAGAGGGTTTTGTAGGCCTTCCAATACCTCCTGCTTCCTTGGCCTTCAGCTGCCTATCCTTTGAGCTTTGGTTTGAAAGCTTTCCTTTTCAAAGCGGTGCTGAATCACACCTGGAGAACTGGACGGGAAAGGGAACCTGAAGACCTTTATCTAATCCCCTAGTAAGGGCACTGGGAGTTAGGAGCCCCTTGCTTCACAACATAGAAGAGAAAGGAGGGAAAGGGGGGGCTACAAAATTTGCTGTGCCAAATGGGTCTCCCTCAAAAAAAGATGTGCATGGAAGTACACATTCCTGATAGTACCATAGTGCTGAGGACTTATGTGATCTACTATAAGGCTTTTTTACAATGACAACTGAGGAAACATGAAGTGGTTGTACAGTGAAATGCTGACCATGTGGTGATAAAAGAAATGAAGAAAGTTAAAAAAACCCCTTTCATAATTTGGTGGTTAATTTAGAGATACCTTAAGAAAATATGATATGCTGAAGTCATGATAGAAGGGAAAGGAGATGAAACTAGCAATAACATGGGGTGACTTTAGAAATGTTGCAGCAGAAATGATATTAAGCCTTTATGACTTAAAGCAAAGACAATTACTTGCTGGACAGCAGTATATACTCTTGCAACTATAAATTAATAACTGAAAGAAAAGCTTATTCTTTTTCTTTTCAAATACTCATTGAAAGTATAATCTTTGTCATGGCTCTTCACTGGAAGAATAAAGCAAAATAATGTCACAGTCAAAATGCCACTTCCATCTTTTCTCAATGAAATAAAAGGGGAGGAAAAAAGAATCCCAAGTACTTAGTCATCCATCCATGACCAATACAACTCTCAGGAAAATTAAGAAAAGCCTATAGCATCATAATTGGATTAGTATGTTCTCCAGTTGGCATGCTAAAAACTTCACCAGTGTAAGACTAATCACACAGAGAAAGAAAAGTATATATAGGAAGGAAAGGACAACAAACAAGTAGTGAATATATCATTCCTTGAAATTATTTGAGGTTTTTTGCCAGCTGTTTTGTTCTTGAGGTGCTGGAAGAGATTTGATTTGGGTTCTTTTTCTTCATTTCTCGTGGTTACAGCACAGCAAGCTTGAATTTCTGCTCTCTAGTAAATACTTCAATATTGGTGTTGACCTAAAGCTTGGACCACAGAAGCACCAGAAGTAGTTTTGAATGGTATTTTGCTGTATTGCTTTGGTAGTGTTTTCAGAAAGGAAAGTAGAACTAAAGTGTTGTAGTGTGTGCCAGCCACAGGCTGGGCACCAGACGGGCCACGGCTGCGTGATGCAATACCGAGCTCGCTGGTCTCCTGGCACCTTCCCAGTGTTCCTGAACTGGGACAGGGAGTCACAGCAGTTCAGGTTCAGTAGTGGCAGATCTCTGCAGTGAGCAGAAGGTGAGTGCTCAGCAAACCTTGCCAAGCCAGCAAGATCTGCATTAAACCTCCCTCAGCTCCAGCCTGTGTGTGTGGCACTTGGACAGTGACGTGTCCCAGTACAGGGCAAGCTCTTTAAGGCTTATTTGCTATTTATCTATTTGGGATATGAAAGCTGGAAACATCAAATTCTGTATCATAACGAGCTGAGTTGAGTCACTGATAAATTTTTTTTGGAGTTTGGCTGTATTTGGCAATCTGCTTTACTGTTTGTCATTTTAAGAGAAAAAGAGTGCATACACATACTGAGGCTACGAAATATTGCTATTATGGGTTGAGCCAGTTAAAATTGGACCAGATCATGTTTATTAGTCCAAAATAGAAGCTCCATTTTATGAAGCATATTGCTTTTCTTAACTGGATATGACAATCAAAAAAGCATGCTCTGCTGGACCAGCCTGAGGCAAATATAATTTATATTCTTAGCCCCTGTAGATTAGGAAAACATTATGGCTCATGAGTTTGATAGTTTTCACTGTTTTCTTAGAATGAGAGGAGGGAACAATTTCATTGTCTGCTCCTGATCTGTTTGAGCAGGCAGATCCAGAGAGGAGGTGGGGGCTGGGACTATTATGACTTTCTTATAGTTTTCTTTCTTCTGGCTTTACTCGCAGACAACACTGCTTTTTACTCAAGAATATGATATTCCATGTGTAATTTTATACTTGCCCTTCAATATCAAAAATTGAATAGGAGGTTAATTTTTATTCTCTACCAGAGTTAACTGCTTAAGTGGTGTTGTCTATTTCCTTCAGTTTCCCTTGAAAAATGTAGGCTTCCTAAAGCATGGCACAATGGTAATAGAACTGTGCAGCTCTTTAGTCCTGAGCTATGTGTTTTATGTGGGTGTTGTTCATGCTCTGCTTCTTTGCTTTCATTGTTTTGTTAATGAAGGATGTGGAGAATCCTGATTGTAAAGGTCTGCTACAAAGTTGGGAGTTGTTGGATTTTGGGAGATGAAAGCAAGTGTAGACTTTATTCCTGGAAAGAGAAGTTCTGTTGATTTTGCATCTAATGGGAATCCTTCTAGTTCCCTAGAAAAATGGCTGAGAGTCTTTGTTCAACAATGCTTAATTAATACAGTCCTTTCTAAAATGTCAGTGGTTTTGTCTGCCTGGTTGTGCTCACAATCACCAGGGAAGTCTTTGGGCAGGAGGTGGGAAGGTTCTGGGCAGTACATGCAGTCCTTGTGCATGGCCAGGACACATAGCACAGGACAATATCTGTTTTACAGGAATGAGCTTTGCCTCGTTAATATGGAGTAAGAGAATGTGTTTTGAAATGAGGTGTTGAACAATCAAAGTTTTTTCTGCCTTAGACCCTTGTTGTTACTGCATATTACATTTTAATCCTGCATAAAGTAGCTGTGATTTTAGTTGATGTACGTTGTTGTATTAGGTCAAGGATATCTTTTCTGTTGTCAGAGCAAGCAGATGGTAATACCAAGTAGGCAGTTTGTATTTTTGCTTGTTCCAAAAGGTATGATTACCCTCCTGTGCTAAAGAAGCCATAATGCTTTAAAAAAAAGAGGCAAATGTAGCAAGTTGAACAAAGGAGGATGAAAGAAGGATTAGAAAACACCAGAAGTATATTCTTCTAAATATGCGTTCAAATCACTGTAGTGACACAGTTCTGGAGCGAAGGGGTGTGGATGTGAAATGCAGATGTAATTTAGTTAATTTCCCATCCAAGTAATAAAATATCCACCACCACCCTTCTCCTAGTTTTGGGGTTGGGAAAATTATGGTTTACCTGGAAGGGGTTGTTTACTTCCTGTGGAGAAGGCACACGATGTCAGGTGTGTGTGACACCAGGTGGCATTGAGTGTCTTCTGAGATCTTTTACCCTGTCTGCACATGGGGTTGAACTTCCAGAGGTCTCTTCCAACCTCAGCTGTTCTGTGATTCTGTGAAAACCTGTAGGAAGCTGTTATCTGCACCTCTTTGTGTCTAAATAAAATAAAAAGAGAACTAGTAGCAGTTAATCATCTGCTAAAATCCTGGTTGTCATCCCAGGTTTTAAAAAGTGCATGTGGAACTCTGAGTGCTGTAAATGAGGAAAGATGGTGACTCAGACAGGGTTATTAAAGGTGACATGAAAGTGAATTGTAAGAAACTGATGAGGAGGGAAGTTGCTCAAAGTAAGGAAGGAAAGAGAAATTGAAATAACCAAATCCTTCATAAAAGGGGTTGTTTTATTTTTAGATCAGTCATATATGCTGTAGATACGCTGTTTCGGAAATCTGCTTTGTGTTATGGAATATGGAAAGGGTACTCTGCTGTGTTTCCTAAAGTTAGAGAGAAGGTCAGTAGCCCTAAAAACTACCTTGCTGTACTAAATAAGCTAAAGAGGTGCACCCAAAGTATTCAAGGAACATAAGGTGAGTAGGTGAAACCTATCTAGATATTTGCCCTGTCCTATGGGATTCACAGGGGAACACATGCTTAAAAAATATGGAAACTAGGGATTCTCTAGGGATGTTTTTACCTGACAGCTATATCATTCTCTGTTATGCAGAGTGACATTTAAAAAGTGATCCTTTATGTGACTTTCAGGAGATAGTGCTTATTAACCTTGCAAAAAACAAGCCAGAAAACCTTACACAGATACTTTTGTTTAAAATATCCCTGCTGAGGATTTTTGGGTGCTGCATGCTTAATTAATTCCTTTTGTTGCTCACTATGTGGCATAGTTGGTTTCTAGCCTAATGCTAGGGAAAAGTAAATATCTGTAAGTATTTCTTTAGTAGTTTCTATTTTTTAAGGACAAAAAGTCTGAACATTTCTAGGTTATTGGTTATATGCTTAGCAGTGAGGTTTGGCTTACAAAACTGGTGCTGTGAAGAACGCCAAATGATTAGGCAGCTATGTTCCCTCAAAACTGCACGTATCACACTTGAGTTGCAAAGGGACAGGATGTATCCTACTTTTTTTATTAATACCTAAAATTGCATGGCTGAATTTAGAATAGTTCATGTAGAATTTTAAAATAATCAGGGTTGAAAGAGACCTTTGAGATGATCCAGTCCAATCATCCACCCAGCATTGCCACAGCCTTCCCCTCATCTACAATAGGTGTACACCCTATTGTCCTTAAGACATGCATTTTTATCTTGAAAGGGGAGCTGGGCACATTTTCTGAAGATTGGTGTTGAAGAAATGCATGGCAAATTAATAACTTAGTGGATGAGTTTAAATCAGTATTTGAACAGCTGACGACCTAAGGCTATTTGTCAGTCAGACTGACCAGTGTAGTCTTGTCTTCTCTTTTTTCATTCTCTGTGTTCATCACCTGTATTTTCCTCTTCTGAGGGAGTGGCAAGTGTTGTGTTTAGACTGGTGGCTGTCTGAAACTGGAATCCTTTTACATTGTTCTTAAACCACTTACACAGCAGCTTTTTTCATGGATAGTGCATCTGGTTATTAATTCAGTGCAGGTAAATTATTTAGAGGCAGGTAGTGTTTCCTTTCCAATAGGCAATGTTCCATGTCTTCTAGCTGATTTTCTACTGTTAATAAGACTTGGAAAATCAGAAGTAGGCTTATACCATTTGCTGATTATATTGTGACCCAAAATATCAGCAGATGTTTCTCCTTTTAAGTGAGCATATGGCTAGTTTGAGGAGTTTTTGGGGGTAGCAGAATTTCTTCATGGAAGAGCTGGCACTTTTAGTTTGCTCTGGGTAGTGTCATGAATCATGGGATGGATGGCACACATGCTCTGTTGAAATTATGTTGTGAACTTATAAGGAGGTTTCAGACTTCTGCCAAAACTGCTCTGCAGGCTGGTTGAGATTTCTGCTGTGGAATAGTTTGGCTGGGATCAAGAGTCCCAGATGTCACCTACGTCTGGAATTATTGCATTTTTTTTCTGCATTTAAATTTAAGAAAAAAGAAAAAGAAAGAGAGCAATGCTTAATTGATCTTCCTGTTTTATTGGCTTATAGTATGCTTCTTTACCTGTAAATCTCAGTGTAATATTAGAGATTAAACTTGTGCTCTGGTCTGAAACCTGGGAGCTAATGCCACTGTTGTAAGCTGAAGACATGGTATTTACTTTCTATAATGTAACTGCTTTGACTCTGTGCTAGTTAAAGTTAGTATGCATTAGCTTTAAAAGCTTTCAAGATTATAAATGGAAAGTGGACCTTCAAACCATAAAATTGACCATATTGAAGTCAGCAGTGTAAATATTTGAATTGTTGTTTATGCCTCTTTTTGAAGATGTGTCAACTTGCTAGGGCTGGTAGATGTAAAAATGCAAAAAGAAAAAAAAGAAAGCTACAGCCTGATCGAAATGCCACTAAAGTCTCAGAAAATATTTCCTTTGTATTTGAGATGGTATGGATTTAGGTTAGTCACATGAAAAATCTCATTCGAGGCAGTTGGTGAAACAGTCAAATTTATTTATATTTGTGATTTTTAACTATAAAGGTATCTGCTAATTTCAACAACATTTGAAATCAATTTGATTGGTAGAGCCCTTCTAGACTCCCTCAAAAATCAAGTATTTTGTGTTATATTTTACAAATATTAGTTTTCTGGAATGTTGTGGAGATAAGTGGAAGTGTGTACTTATACATGAATTAATCCCAAGCAGATTTAAAATCAGGTCATACATGAAAGCTGTGAGAAAATATTATATATATATATTGTGTATATATTTTCAGGTTCTTATCTACAAAAAATTAACGTAAAGAAGAGATAATACTTCTACAAATGACATGATATTTCTTCCAAACTGACACACATAAGTGCATTTTCTACTTTGGAGGATGGCTAAAATAATTTAATCAATAGCACTCCTTTATTAATTCTTGCTTATCAAGGGATGATGTTTTTTCAGGCATGCTTTTTAAATACACCATTCTGTAGGAAAGTTTCCTGGAGTTAACTTTAGATGTATGATTTATGTTACCCCTGCCTTTTTTTTCCTTACATATTTTCATCTTCATCTGGTAAGTAGTGAATTCTATACTCCTGTCAAACAAATAAATGTTTAGCTTCTTCCTTGAAAACCATTCTTTATCCAGAGAGAAGCAATTGGCTTCCCAATTATATTTTTTCTTGGTTTTTTTTTTTTTGTATTTTGCAAGTTTTTAAATAGAAGCTGTGGGTGAAGTCCTGGCTGTGATAAAATAATTAGAGATTTAAATAATAATTTCAAAACTTCATCCTTTGTCTTTGAGTCATGAAAAAAGCAAATCACTCAGTGGAAGTGTTTTCTCACTTACAGCCCTAGCTCTAGTCTTGCCATATGTGCCTGCCTTGCAGGTGAAGTCGTAAAATCTGTTTTCCATGTGAAACTTGTGTTACTTAACTTTATTTATATGTCTGGTATATGAAAGCAGGCATGGACTGTAAAACACTTACTAAACAATCTGTAATATACTGCGTTCTCAAGTAATTAGACTTTCCTCTGTCTGCCAACTATAGGAATTTTTCAATTCATTTTGGCAGATTTTTTGTTTTGTTTTGTTTTTTTGGGTTTTTTTTGTTTTTTGTTTTGTTTAAAGCCAGAATAATTTGTGCTTCAACTTAGGGCTTGGCTAAATGCAGTTGAAGAAAATAATTTGAAATTCTTTCTTTTAAGTTATTACATTGTTTTAACTTGAAAGCACTTCCTGAGTTTTGTTACTATGGCCTCTGCTTCAAGGAAAGAAGTAACAAGAAGAAATCTGCATCGCAACACTTTGAGATAATCACGAAATTATTTAATTCATGCATCAAGCAAGGGAAGCAGTAGGAGACAAAGTTTTACACAGCTATTTTACAGAAATATAGATACTTTTGGATTAATATTGACTGAAAATTTTACAGAAGTACAATTTCTGCTGTCTTGTAGGGTACTGTAGTACAGCTGTGACAGATAATAGATCGCATTCCATGATAGCCCAAAGAAGATGCTCTATTTATGATTACGAGTCTGTAAAAGACAAAGCCAGCATGCCTGTTGAAACTCTTCAATGATAAATCCTTGAGCAAAGGGACCTTTTGTCCTCTACCTTTACTTTATGTAAAGCAATTAATTTTCTTCAAGTTCGAAATTCTGTTTCTGAGTAGCTTTAATTTTTATTTATTGTTCTAAACTTTGTTACTTTTAATTTCAGCCCTGAGATTTAACTTTGAATTACCTTGTGTGCATTTGTTGGGTGTTTTTTTTTCGGGTTTTTTTTGTTCTTTTTTTATTATTATCTAGGAAGTGCATTGGTTTTGAGTTGGAAAGGATAATTCTGAGCATGCTCAATGATGGTGAATTTTGAGGTAGTTCGCTGAATTTATTTAAAACTCTTTTGCACACAGCTGGACAGACTGTCCTAAGAGTTTGTGCTGGTTTTGGCTGGGGTAGACTTAATTTTGTTCATGGTAGCTGCTTTAAGCTATGTTTTGTATTTGTTTTTGAAACAGTGTTGATAACAGGGGGATGTTTTTGTTACTGCTGAGCAGGGCTCGCACAGAGCCAAGACCTTTTTGGCTTCTCACACCATGCCTCCAGTGAGTGGGCTGGGGGAAAATGAAACTGGGAGGTGACACAGCTGGGACAGCTGTCCCCAACTGGCCCAAGTGATATTCCAGACTATGTGACATCATGCTCAGTTTATAAATCTGGGGGAAGAAGAAGGAAGAGGGGGAATGTTCAGAGTTACAGTGTGTGGCTTCCTGATCCACCATTACCATGACGGAACCTGGCTTTCCTGGAGGTGGCTGAGCACCTACCTGTCCTTGGGAAGTGGTGGACAAATTCCTTGTTTGGCTTTACTTGCCCCTTTGGCTTTTGCTTTCCCTATTAAACTGTCTCTATCTCAATCAATGAGTTTTATTTTACCCTTCTGAATTTGCCTCTTGTCTCCCACTGTGGAGTGGGCAGGCAGCTCTGTGATGTTTAATCTGGAGTTCCACTATGCTGGGGTTCTGTGTCATGCAGGAAGGTGGGTGGAGAGGACAGAATAACAAAATGATCAGCAGGTATAATTAGTACTCCTGTCGGTATGCTGCTTGAGGTGCCTCTCTTTTGACAGCACTGAGTTTGGAGACAGACTTACTGGCAATTGTTCAGAACACAGTCACAGTACTTTGTCTCTGGTGTTAGAGGATGTGCAGGGGGAAACCTTCGCTTTCTATTGTAGCTGAGCTGCTGCCACAAAACTTGAATATCTCATGCTATTTTGCCGTTACAGAATAGGTGATGAAAACAGCTGTTGAAAAAGAACTGTGCACGTCTTTAAAATCATAGGATCTTGCAGTTTGAAAGGGGCTTTCTGAAGTCATCTCATCCATTATCTTGCTCAGGTTTGATAAAATCAGATTGCTTGGAGATTTCTTTCTGTTTGGTGTGTAGTTCTGGGGCAGCATAAGCTTCTAGACACCACAGTCCTTTCAAAGCTGTGTGGAGTTTGGGGTTCTTTTTCTCCTACCTGTAAATTGGTGCTAGTCTGCACCAATCCCCTTCTTTGTCAAGGAATTTGTGTGCTGAAAACACCTCCTATGTCTTAGCTAATTTTTGGGGGGGGAAGAGGAGGAGTCTAGTTTTATCTGTATCAGTTTGTTTTGTGCAGCACTTGATCTATGAAAATGAGGAGGAATGATGGGGATAAGTGAAGAGGAAGAGTACAGGCAAGGCAGAGATATCCACAGAACCTCACCCCAGTTTCCTAGTACCTGAGTGAAATACATTCCCAGTGATGTTTGTGGAGCAGAACTAGCTGCCAGGATTTCCCAAACAAAATCTTTGTTAACTTGGCTTAATTATAATCTGTGTTCTTTCATATACAGCAAGTAGACTTTCAAGAAGGTCTAAATACAAGATAAATTACAAAGCAGTGTAATTGGTACTGGAAAAGAAACAAGAAAGTCTTTCAGCTCGCAGTAATTCTTCAGGGCTTTGAAAGCAGTTTAGTATCTTGCTTTAAGAACAAGCTCTGCAACTTCAAAGATAAATCAGCTCTCAAAACTGGAGTTAAAAAGTAAAAGTGTTGTTTAAAAGTTTTCTAGTATGTATCTAAATGTAGGCATTCATTTTGTAACTCTTACAATTCTGTCCCCCCCTTACTCATCTTGCTGTGCATGTTAGAAGTGAGTTTGGTTTCTTCCACCAGTGATTCTGACTGCATAGCTTTAATTTTAGAACAGGTTAAGCTTTTAAAGATATAGGTAGCTCTTCTGTCTGGAGCAATGGTGTATTCTGTCAGTTTTGAATGCTTTACCATTCATCCTTCTGACAGTACTCTGCCCTTTCAAGAGTGCCTTGGAATGTCATTTTGTGACACCCCAAGGATGTGGATTGCACAAACAACTCACAGTTAAAGATGTCCTTTGTCAAGATGGTTTACATCTTGAGTGTTGCTGTCAGGTGTCACAAGAGTAGTGGTAAGCAGCAAGCAGCTTTTCTTTAAAAAAAAAAACAACAAACCCCAAACAAAAAATTCACAAAGCAGCTTTGAAGTAAGAGAGAAAAATGGGCAAGTTTAGATGTTCTGTTGTACTCCCATACTCAAAGAGTCATTTGTGTCCTCAACAGGTGTTCATTAGTCTAAAAAATATTGAAGTGAATGCATTTCAAATGTGTGTCCTTGGTAAAAAGGCAGTAATTCCTGGTAGATTAATGTGCTTTTCAGGGTAAGGGTCTTGCGGTGCTTAAATTTATTCTGTTAAAACTTGTTGTTGTAAAATAATTAAACATAGACATGGGTGTATCTTGAAGTATGTTTGAGGGATGTATAGGGGAGGACCTGGATATTTATTGTAGGAGAATGCTCTTAATGTCATGTCTTGTGACCTCAAGCAGTTTAAGCACATGCAAAATGACTCAAAATCCAAAAGACGTGAAATATCTTGAACCTACTCATTACCCCCTACTATATTTTATTTTGTTTCTAAACCAGAGGTCTTTTGAAACCTGTTGAAAGCACTCTATGACAGTGTTGTTTGAGTGCAAAGCTCTGATAATTTACAGTCCTCCTTGTTGAACCACAGGAGAATCCCTCCGAAAATAGTTGCCTTTTTTGTTGTTGTTCTACTTAGTTTTTAAATTGACAGAGCAGCTGCCAAAACCCCCTTGAGCTGTGAACATGTCCCCTTCTTTTCAGGTGAGAGCTACGTGTGTGCCTCCAATGAGCCCTTCCGCAAGGTTGATTACACCAAGAACGTCAACCCCAACTGGTGCGTCAACATAAGGACCGGCTCCAGTCGCTCCTTGACGTCCTTGACCTCCACGAGGAGTGAAGTGAAGGAGAGCAAGGATTTCATTAAGCCCAAACTGGTGACTGTTATCAGGAGTGGGGTAAAGCCACGGAAAGCTGTGAGGATTCTGCTGAACAAGAAGACTGCTCACTCCTTTGAACAGGTCTTGAATGACATCACCGAAGCCATTAAGTTAGACTCGGGTGTAGTCAAGAGACTTTGTACACTGGATGGGAAGCAGGTAAGAGGATAAACTACTGTGGCCATCTAATAACCTCAGATGCTCAATTTTCATAAGTTCAGTTCTCTTTACTGTGTATGCTTCAATCTGCTTCTGAATAATGGCAGTTAAAAATCAACTTTTAAAACCTTTTTAAAAATATTAATATGCACAACAAAATTAGAATTGTGTGTATATATATATATAAAATTGGATCTTTACATTCAAGTAAAACAAATTATTTTTATACCAGCCTTTTTGCATTGCCCAAAAAAGTGTCTGTTGGTTAAGTAATACAATATATTTAAAGCATTTGAACTTCAGATATTTATGTGTTTTCAGAACCAGGATCCTGTTTTCAGACTACCACATAGTAGCTGAGTGGTATAAGAAAAATATTGATGTCTCCTTCCATTGCACTTCCACAGATTGCTATTTCCAGAGGTAGAAACTGACATTAGCTGAGGTCAAGAATTTTGTCTGAAATTAATCATTCTGGGAGGGTGGTCACATCTTTGCAACTTGATTTTTTTTTATTTTAAATTTTATTTTTACCTCTGTGGAAACACAGCCAGGGTTAATGATGTGGTAGTTGTGTGTTCTTGCACAGGATGTTCTGCTGCACCAGTTTAAAGTGTCAGGAACGCACTTGCTGTTGATCAGTCACATTCTATGAAGGACTAAGCCCTTCATAGAACAGGACTTTGATACCTGATACTTCTATTTGACACTGCTGTGAAACTCTGACAGCATTGTGGCTTTAGTAATAGAGCAACACAGGCTGCAGAGGAGATCACATCGGTATCAGGTACCCAGACTCTTGGACTGTTGACTAAACATTAATGACCTTGCTCATTCAACAGGTATTTACATGCACCTGCACACCTATACACCTGCATGAGGTAATTGTAAAAGTTTCAGTTGTGTTCAGAGATGTGGGCACTTTTATCTTCAAGATTTTTACAATGTTCTATGCCTAAACCCCACTTTTGTGGTGCAAGCTTCTAGCAAATGTATCGCAGAACAAGTGCTCTTAGATTGCCTCAATATGAGCTCTGCCTCTGGTTATGTTCTGTGTGCTGGGATACACTTCTTGTAGGGAAATATGTGAAAAGAACAACTTCTGTTTTGATGAAAATATAGCAAGGTAAAGGCATCACTGAAACTTGATTTTCAGTGTTTGATGGCAGCACGATGATGTGTTCTTTAGTTCTTCTAATAGGTTTGATTTTAAATGAGATTTGTTAATGCTGCTTTTTAACAAAGAATCCTTCCTAGGCACATCCAAAAAGTATTTGTCATGTTTAATTCATAATAAAATGGCTTTGAGGATATTTATTATGCAGTAATTAGTCTCTTCTGCCCATGAAGTGTTCTGTCACTGTCTCAGATGATTTTATTCGTCTCAAGCAAGTAGAGAGTCAGTAAGGGAAGCTGCAAAAGTTAGGATTCTCAGTTCAATTCACCTCTTCTTGCATTGTTAAAACAGCAGAAACCCACTGATCTGCATTGGTGTGGAAGATGCAGTAGTGCAGCAGGGATCAATAAAAGTAGCTAAATTTAAATACCACATACATTGCTTGCATGTTGCCATCACCCATGGTGGATGATGATTGTCTTCAGCCCATGGTGAGGATACCAACCATTGGTAATGCTCCAAAATACAATTTTCATTTGCTGCAGTACCTCCTCCTCCCCTTCTGTGGTAAAGGCATTCATCAAACTTGGACTGCAGCTGCAGGAGTGTTCTCGCGCAGGATTGAGAAATCCCTGATTCTGACTGTGAATGGTCTGCAGAGAGTTACTCCATGCAGCTGCCTCTCTGTTAAAGTGTTCCAGCAGTAGCAGTAAGTAAATGTGGAGACCTCCCTGCCATTGGGAAGACAGGCCTTTTGCTTCTCCACAGAATTTGGGAAGAAGCCTTTGTTGCACAACCATAACGTAACTGTGTTTTAAGGTGGAGTGCCCCAAAGAGAAGACCTATCACTTCAAACACCCTGACAAAAATAAAAGCCTTCCATTACTTACCTAGGAGGATGGAGAGTTCTTGTTTTGATTTTTTTGTTTATTTCTCTTTCCCTGAAGCAAAGGGCCAACCCCAGTTTGAGGCAGTAGTTTCTTTGTTGTTTTGTTTTTTTTTTTTAATTTATTTGTTCACTGCTGGTATATGTAAAGGTTGGTGCCGAAGGGCTTTTTAGGGTTTGGCACGTAAAGAGTTGCTTTGCTGCCAACTACCAATTGGTGGAAATTTCTGAGCCTATTTTCTCTAATGTAGTAATTGCTTATTCTTCTAAATCTGCTAGGGAGGCAGATCTTTTATGTTCGTTGTAGTGTTGGCACAGCTTGAAAGGCAACCATTAAAAAAAAGGCATTTTGTAAGTGGCTGTGTTCCTATAAAAATGTAGCTCTTGTGTTTCTCATGGTTCTAATTTTTTTTCCTTGCTCCTTCATATTTTTATCTCTGTGGAAGTACGTATTTTTTGGTTTTGTTGGGTTTTTTTGTTTGGGTTTTTTTTTTTTTCTGAGTGTATAGGTTGTATTTTCTGTTTAAGATAAAAGGGGGCTGAAATTCAGACAATTAAAACATGCGTGTATAAAATCTGTATCCTTTGATTAGGCAATGCATTGTTCTGTTAACTTGTGGTGTGATTTTTTTTTTTTTTTTTTTATTCCAGGAGAACCATTTAATGTGTAGAGAGAAATGGTGATAAAACCAGTGATCTTTATGACCTGTAGAACAGAAAGGATGTCCTCAAAAAAGTTTTTATTTACTCTCCTGACTTCATTAATCTTGACAGTCACGTCTTGATAATAGCAATACAGAGAATAACACCTGAGTTGGATATTTTCCTTGATTGTTCTGTGTGCAAACAGACAAGTATCTGGGTTTTAATTGTAAGATTTTATAATGTTTGCAAGGTTTCCTTTTATCTTCAGCTTCAATATGAATGCTGTCACTTAACGTGTTAGTGTTTTGTAGCCCGATTTATCTTTGAACTATGTTGATGCTGGGCTTAATTCTAACTTTTAAGCTATTGAGCAACCAACTATTTTTTACCTACCAAGATTTTGAGATTATTTTTAAGTGAGAAAAATATTTCTGTAAAAGTAGCTAGGCTTTAACTTTGCAGTGCAGGCTTCTGCTGTCCCAGTCTTTGTGCTTCTGACATTGAGGTTTGCCTAATATATTTGCTTGACGATAATGTTTTCCTTACTTGGCTGCATTTTCCTGGAAACTGTCACTGTCCTACTGTGAAGCAAGGACAGTCAGACTGAAACTTCTCCAGTTGGGAAGTTAACCCTTTGTTTTCTCTGAAGAGAATGGACGTTTTCTTTCTTGCCAAACAAGATTCAAGTTTCAGTCACTGTGAAGTGTGGGGTAGTAACTGTGTGGTGAGTTGGGGGGTGAGATTTCCTGTGAGAAGCTCACAAAAAAAATACAGAACTCTGAACCTTGTGTTATTTGACACACAAAATTAGATCTTCACATTTTTTAGCCTGCAGTGTGTTGCAGTTTTGTGGATTAATGTCCATAACAGGATTGAAAGGTGGATTAGACACCTTTTCTATACTCTGTTGCCAAAATAGTGAGAATGCACCAAAAAGTAGCCTTATTTTGAAGGTCCTTTTTGATGGGCCACAGGTATATTGTGGGCTGTTTCTGGAACCAAAAGTTCTCCCATTTTCTGTTAATGAAGCTTTTTTATAAAGTTCTCATTAAAAGTCAATTGGCAACTGAAGAAAACAGTTACTACATGTGGATGTTTTTATCACTCACTGTGTTCTTCTCTCAGTGATTTTTTTTTAATTCTCTAATGACAGATTTGAAAACTCTTTGTAGAGAAGATAGATTTTGAAAACTGAATTTTGTTTTTGCTTTGCTGTTAACATACACATCACCAAAATAAGAAACCAAAATAAGGAATGAGCAGGAGAGATTTTGTTTATTAGTGTAACAGATTTTCCCCATATTCTTGATAGGCTTTTGTCATTCAGATCTCAAAAATTTCCATTAATACAGTGTTTTTGCTACAATCTTAATCTCAGTAGACATCTTACTGTTTAGTACTGAGAGAAGTTTTAGAACATATGAATTTAATTTTTCTCAGTTTTTTCATTTTGTTGGCAAAGCCCTGCTTGTATGAGATGACTTTTTAAAAAATAATTTTATTGCAGTTAAGTACTTTTTGGCAAATATTTCCCTTTAGTTTGATTCTCTCCTACTAAAGGAGGATGTTCCTTAAGGAACCAGGCTCCAGATGTGTACTTTTTGGGTGTCATTTAATTGTGATATTACACCACTAATATCTCATTGCAGTCTAAGAAACAACTGTAATAGAAACTTGCTTCAGTGTTAGCAGGCATGATTTGTAGTTGAAAGATACCAAAGTGTAACAAGTTTTTATCTTGCATGTCAGATTCTAACCTAATACAGGCACTATAAAAATGTACTGGAAATGGAACAGGTTTGAATTTCTGCTACAAGCAATTATCCAAGAACAGGAATCACCAGCTTTTTCTTTTTTTTTTTTTTTTTTTCAGTTCTAGTTCTGCTGAAATTTAAAATACCATTTTAAGCTGAAATGTTGCAGTAATCTTCAAGTATGAGGGGAAGAAATCCTTAAACCCTCACGTAGCTCACAACTCTTTAAAAGCCTTATATATGCTTACAGGGGAATGTCAGTGGCAGCTGCAGAGAGAGTGATTCTCTGCATTGCAGATCCCACAGAAGGAATTTGTGGGCAAGTAGTCTTTCCTCAGCTAACTTCAAGATTTTGTATAGTAGTGATAGTCCCTGAATTCATCCTAAAGGCTGAGGGTCACAAGAGGTGGAGTCAACTTTTAGAAAGCAATTTACAGTTTGCCAAGCTGCAGCAGAGTGATTGGGGATTTGACACTGTGGACATGATTGCCAATAGAACTATGGAAAGAGTAGATGTGTTAGATAGAAAGGCTTTTCAAAATTCATGGTTTTTATCTACATGAAAAATCATATTAATCTGCCTATTTTGTGGGAAGTTACACAAGTGGTAGTTACGTATATTGTGGAACAGAGGGGGGCATAGAGTTTTTACATTGGCTTATGAAAGTTCAGCAGTGTGTGTTCAACAGCATCATGAGAAAATGGGAACAGAACCAGCAGAGACCTCTTGATGCAGGAGTGGGATAGGACTGCAATGTAAGAGTGAAGTGTCAGATGTAAAGAGGCATTTATATTGTTGATTTGGAATTTGTTTGTTTGTTTGGAGTTTTTATAGCTGACATGAGTCTGCAAATTATTAATATGTGAGAAATAGTAAAACGTTTTATGGAGATGAATACAGAAGGTATATTTAGATTGTTTTTAAAGAAAGAGAATGGAACTTCTAAAAGAGAGTTCTTCCAAGGGAGTAGAACCTAAGTGGCCTGGGAACTTAAATTATAAAATATATACACACAGTACAGAGGAGGGAAACTCATACTAGGTGTCAAGAGCCATTCTTGTCATTCACAGGATCAGCTTGAGACAAAACCAATGTGGAAGAGCTAAAGATTATTTTCCAGGGCATAAGGAAACCCTGAAAAACAATATAGAGGAGTCCTGTATGTGTCTAATGATCTTATGCCTGATGCTTATTAGATGGGATGTGGGTCCCTAAGGTTGAGCTAAATCAACTTAACTCTCAGACTTACAGGGCAAATAAATGGATGAAGCTGTACTGTGAATCACTTTTTGGTGTTTGGCTGGATTATTTCCCTTTGTTTGAGTAAATATGCAGCAGTGGAATACCTGTACCAACCTGGAAGTTGAAAAATTTCACATTTGGTACAGTCACATTTATGTGTGTTACAGACCAGAAGGGCACTGACACAGCACCTGTCTGTTTGGGGAGCCTGCTGGTTTGGGTTGACCTCTGAACACAGGATGCTTCAACCATGAGGTGGGATTTTGGGAAGGCTTGGGGGCTTTTTTGTTGTTTGTTGGGGTTTTTTTTTAACAATATGTAGTTGTTAATCAGTAACTGGACTGGGGAGAGAGACAAGGGGAAGAAAACAATAGTGGCTACTTCTTTGTATCTGAAGTCAGTTTTTTTTCATGCTGTCTTTTCTCATCAGTCAGCTAGGGAAGCATGGTCCAGAAAAAATGCACTACCTACAGAATGCACAGTTGGAATATTGTTGTTCCGAGTGGTTATTGATGACTCACTGCCAAACCGGAATTTCATATTGAGTAGGGGTCACTGAATGTGTGTCTGTACGAGCCTCTGAAAATGACCTGAAAGATGGAAAGGAGGATATGCTTAATAAATACAGATGAGCTACAGGAAACCTGGACAACAGAAGATTAGAATCTTGACAACTGCAGAAACAGCTCAGGACAAAGCAGCTTGAGTAATCTTATACTCACTGGTTATTAACAATGCAGATAGGAAATGACAAGTAGTTCTGGCTGAAGTGGCAAAGGATCGCAGCTGAAGATGTGAAGATGAATTCGTGGTGTCACTGGTTGTGCACAGGAGGGGAAAGCCAACATCCGTGTGGAAGTTACAGTCAATCATGTTGTTTCTGATCTGTGTGTCAGGTGCCCACTTTGATCTGTCCTATTCAATGCTATGATACCAGGTAAAGACAGCTTTATTATGGAAATCCAGAAAAGAGTAAAAAGATGTAAGGAGATATGTTCTATGAAGAAAGATTGAAGGAAATGGGGATAGCTGAGACTATAGAAAGATAATCAACAAGTTTTTTGGGTGGGATGAACAAAAAAAAAAACCCTAGCAGCAAAAGGAAATTACTTCTGTGCCTTTCCTATATATAGGAAAAGAAATAATAAACTTACAGTCAAGATCAGAATATGTGGAACTTGATGGTAGATAGTCACTGTAAAAATAAGAATAATGAAGAGATGATTTTTTTATTACTATTTTCAGCAGATAACTGTAATCCAGCCGTCCCTAAAGTTTCTGAAAACTGATTGGGTTTGAGTATTTTCAGTAACTGAATGTGATCTACCACTTTGAAAGAACCGTTAAGCTGGAGATAAAATAAAAATCAGAATGCCTGTGTACACACCTGCAACCCAGATAATTCAAACAGCAGGGGTTACAGTCAAAGTAAGTTTTATCCCAGTGCTAACCTCTTCTAATGTTTGATGTGAAACGTGATTGAAGAGAAGTTGGGCTTGTGCTGGAGGCTGGAATTGTTTCAGAGAACAGCTCTGGACAGAAGCCTGTGACTAGTCAGTGTGGGATACAAACCTTGCAAGTCTTAAAATAATTAAAGTGGCTTTAATCCTCAGGAAGTCTGTGTGGCAGGAAATGGCCACATCCATGGACACTGCTACATGGTATTTTTGGTCAGACTTCCAATTGGTGTGCTCAGAGCTGGGAGCCAGGGTTATTTATTGCTAGAAGGAAGGAGGAAGTAGCATACTTGAGCAGAGGAGAAAATTTTGGCCTCTGCTCATGGACATAGAAATATTCCCGTCTGTAGTTATATATGGAAGGAAGTGTTTGTCTGAAATTAACCCTGCCCTGTCATAGTTGCAGCAATCTGAAAAATACTCTAAATACGAAAATACAGAAGTCTTTTCCCAGGTATGTATTTGTCATGGAACACTTTCCAAAGCATTTTCATTACATGCAGTGGTACAAAGTACATAGGCAGATAATGTGGGATTTATGATTCAGCCTTGAGGTATTTACAATCTTATCCCAGTTGCCAGAGGATCACATTACCAGTCCAATTATAATTTTAAGAAAAAAAAGCCAAATGGCAAGGATTTTGTTTCAGAGCAGCACAGTTGTGATGCTGAAGGTGCTGCAGAAAAAGGATTAAAGAGGGAACAGAGCCTTGAACATCTAGGGAGTTATCTCAGAAGAGTGTGTTAAACTTGAAGTGAACAATAATGCTGAGGAAGCTCTTCAGCTTTGTTGCATATGCAAAAAATAAAGGTCATGCCATGAGAGACAGCCGCAGTCTAGCAATGGAAACCTTGGCTCTCTGGAACAAAGGTCTTAAGAATTTGTCACAGCAGGGGAGCCCTTGTGTCCTATTATTGCTTTCTGGTGATCAAAACCCCAGAATACAGTACAGATAGAATAGAAAAACGTATCTCTTTCCTTCCCACAGGGATGCACAATTCTGGCTGTGGGGCTGTGGTGTAGCTTTACTGGGAATGTGGTGGCTGGTATCCACTGGGTGTGAATTTAATCTTTTTCAGTGAGGTACAGTTTAGAGATGTGTGATCAGTAATACACATTGCCATCGGACTAGCAGGTTGGTGAAGAGTGGTGTTAAAATAATAGATTATTTCTAAAAATGAACATAAAATCAGAACCTGGTGTGAAGTCAGCACTTCTAAATTACAGCGTGGCAGCTGAAAAAGAATTGCCAATATTTTAGCTAACAGCAAGCATGTGTGTCCTGTTAGAAGTGACATCCAACTTGCTGAAGTCTTTGTGGATCTATAGAGAAGATAAATCCTGCTGGGATTTCAATTTTTGTCTGCACACACCAAGAGCTGACAGCACTTAATAAAAATGACATGCTGCATAGTGTGGGAAACAATCACTGCAGAAGCAGTAGTGTTACCAGTGGTAGCATTGTATCTTTGTTGATGTATGATTACAATAATTTTAGTGATGGGTTACAGAAATGGTGTGTGTAGCTCTTGGAATAAAAGAGCGGTATGCAGTCATTGTCTGCCATCTGCCATGCTAAAGATTGGGTCACATGACTTGGAAACTAAACCTTGGGAATTTGTTATGTCCCGCTGAGCCTGCCCATTAACACATAATTAGTCTGGTAAAAATCTTTTGAATTTATTCTGCAGCTGTCATATGCCAAATTAGGATTTGTGTCACAGGTTCCTCATTACTTTGAGATCTTGGAAATTTTTTTCCTGTAATTAAATTACTCTCTGTGTTCCTTCAGCAAACAGTTCTTACATTATAACATTTTAACATGCAAATTTTCTTTAAGAATCTTGCTGCATCTTACAGTGTAAAGCTATTTACCAACCATATATGAAAGGGTTTTAAGGTTGAATTTTCTCCATTCCTGTTCATAATGGAGTCTGTAAACAGACTTTCTAGTTTTAGGATTTGGCCTTCAGGTTGTCAGGTTGATGGATATGTAGCTGCTTCTTGGCTGGCTGAAATCAGCTAGTGTTTCTTAAGTTTACTGAAGCACAACTGAAATCTTAAAATATGAACTTATATTTGTACCAGTTGCTCAGAAAAATGATGTTCTTTTCCTTACTAAATTAATGGCAGGAAACATGAAACAGTTTGTTGGAGAGAGGAAAAGAATCCTTGTCTTTTAAGTTCAAAGTATTGCTAGCTGATTAATTTTCAGTGAACCTTTAAACAGAGAAACCTGAAGACTCAGAAGAAAAAGCAATATTAAAGTAATAGCAGCACAAGCCAGCTCTTAAAAGTGAAGAGCTTCCCAGTACTTAAAAGGAACAGTGACCCTGTTTATGGCTTGCAGATTGAAAGCTTTGCATAGGAGGGAGTGATAACTCAGTGTTTACAGTGTAGGCAGTAAAAGTCAGTGTTCTTGTAGCACTTGTTCACTGAGCCAACAGTCTTTTTTTTTTTTTTTCTGTTGTGCAAATATGCAATCTAGGCCATGTTCTTAAATATTGGTTTTGTTCATATTTATTTGGTGTTTTATTTACTCATACATGGCACAGGATATCTCTGTATTTATAAAAGGCTTCTTGAAGAAACCAAAATATTTCAGAAGATAGCAAAAAAGGATAGAATATAACTTGTAAGCTAAATGGGAAGCTAGATTTTTGCTTAATAGATTTGGCTTTTCTTGGCTTTCCCCATCTTATTTCTAACTTTGAACTCAAATATGGTTTAAGGAGTTATGGATAAAATTATTGGAAAATAGGCCAGGTAGCTTAAAAAAAAAATAAATAAAGATGGTTATACCACAAAGAGTACCAAAAGAGACAAAATCCTCTTTGTAAGTGATTTCTGAAGATGCCATTTCTTTGCATATAGAAACCT
The DNA here is from genome assembly GCA_013401135.1 of Cettia cetti. NCBI lineage: Eukaryota > Metazoa > Chordata > Aves > Passeriformes > Sylviidae > Cettia > Cettia cetti. Next base: position 133,900 of record VZUI01025604.1, on the reverse strand, counting down.
GCTGTGCCTCTTTTAAAGAAAGCAAGAGTTAGGTTGATTTAACCAAGATAAAATTGATGAAAAGTCAAGCATGAGAGATAAGCATTCCTTATTCCCTGTGTATTTTACAAAGGACCCAGTGATGCAGACACTTAGAATATGCCCATGAGGTTGTGCAGGCAGACATCTGGAGAAGTCTTGGAAGGTGGAAAGTGTTTTGGTTTAATTTGCAAAGACAACATGCTGGTGTACTGAATATCTGATTCAAAAAAAAAAACCCATCTCTGCAAACAACTGTTCTGGCCAGTTCTTTTTGTGGCTGGTGTTTTTTGCTTTGAAGGGAAAAGTATTCTTTCCACTTCCCTGGACCTGGGGGTGGTTTATGCAGGGAAATCTGTCTTCTGAAGATACCATGCAAGGTCTCTTGCATATTTTTTCACAGTAATCTGTTGTATTAGAGCATGCTTTTAATATTTGTTTAATATATACTTGCAAATTTTAGAATATATTACTTTATATTTTTACTTAAAGCAAAAACACAGTAAAATGGATATTCTAAGCTTGTGAAATCTAAAATAACAGTGAACAAATGATGACATCTCATTTGCAAAGCTCTGTGTTTTGTCCTCCTTCCCTTTCATACACAAACAATACAATTTCCTGGAGTTTTAGTATCAGAGTGGTGTTATTACCTGCAGTCCTTGAAGTCTGTCACCTCCTTAGTGGCACACTCCCAGTTCGAGCACTAATCCTTCATTACCTGCCAGGGATTTGCTCCTGCTTTTGGACTGATGTGGGTAATCGGATGTGTGAAAACTTCGTCATTGTCTTCTTTCACAAGTTATCCAGAAGCCCAGGAGAGAAGTTTGAGTCCAAGATGCAAAGTTGTTTGCTGAGAAGTTTTTAGGATTTACAGAATCTCTTGGGTTTGGCACATGACTACATTTTGATTTCTTACAGTGCACTTTACCCTTTCCGCATGATTTTTTCCGACCTCTACTTCTTAAACATTTGACTTTAAAAAAAATTATTTGTGATACTTATCTCAAAAACTTCTTTTTCCTCCTATCTGTATGTCACCGAATATTAAAATTCTATAACAATACTAAAGTTAGGGAATGAAGACGTTTGATATTACTTCTAGTGGATATGTATTTATCTGCAATTTCTGAAGTAATTCTTATGGCTTGCTCACTTATTTTGGCAATAATTAGGTGTAGATGAAACTTTCTATTCCTTGAACTTTATTCTGGAACTTCATTTTTCCATCTTCATTTAAGGTCTACATAAAACAGTATGAATGACACCATACCTACCATAGTGGAAATGAAAAGGACTTGCCAGATATTTTGTTTGTTTCAGTACAAATCAAAACACATGAACAGGAAATTATCAGAAGTAGTGAGAGACTATGTATCTCTAAAAATGACTTTTATTAGTTTTATCTGAGTCTTTCTGAAGCCTCTGTCACAGTCCTTTGTTAGACATAAGATTTATATGGAGTTTTTGGATATAAACACCTAGCAAAAGTTATTAATTATGGGGGAAGGGTATGCCTGAACACTCAGCCTGATTGACGTTTAAGCAAAAAGCATACCTAGTTTTAAAGCTATTAAAATACGATTAGTCACATGGAGTTTATAAGGCCAGATCACAACACTTAAACCTTCTTTCTTCATCTCTTGAGAGGTGGATGCAAGCCTGAAGTTTCTAAATACCTATCTGAAATGGAAAACTTCAGTTTATCCATATTGCTTGAATAAGGATTCTTAACTAAGCAATAAAAGCAGCTTTCATTGCATTAGTCCTGTCAGCAGGGTCTTCGCTTGGTGGCTGGGAGTGGAGGGCATTGTTTCTTTACCAAGGGCCTCCCTGAGGAGAGGAAATGGAAAAGTTTGTGGTACTATGCTATGGAGAATGCTACTGTTGTGTAGAAAATTGTACATTCTCTTCTGGTTACACAAGATAGGTTATATAAAGTCAACTGGTAAACAAAGAAAAATAAGATGCGTACCTGCTATGGCTATTCTCCAGTGCTTGGGCACAGATGCTCCATGCATACTGAGCTATGTTTTTCTGGACAATGGAAAAGCTGTGAGAATAGGTCTCTGGGTATTTCTTCTGAATATGAATCCCCAGTGTTTCACGCTTCTCAAATTTGCAGCTTATACCTGAAATTATTTCCAAATCTTTTCGTGTGGTTTTTGGTTTGGTTTTTTTTTCTTCATCTGTAGCCAAGTTTATTGGTAAAATTCTCTTGGAATCACATGTGCATTAGAGGCAAAATACTCCTGTCTTCTGGTTTATTTGGCTGATAGTTGGAAGTGGAGCTGTATTTTACATGGAATCCTCCTTTTTCCAAAATTGTAGTGCCTGTGTTTCTCCTTCTCTTCAAAGCCAATGAAAATTTATAGAGTCCTGGCAATGTATTGAGAAAATTATCATTGCTCTGAAGGTAAATTCTTTGCTGCTGTATATGTTGGAGAAGGATTGAGGGAAAAGCTGGGATTTCACATGCAGACCCCACTGTTAGTAGACTGATAAGAATTACAACTTTTTTATTTGTGTGCTAGAAAAATAGGATAAAATAAAGTTCTGAACTGACTGAGGAGTGAACTAGAAAAACCTTTTCAGGTGTGACATGAGGAATGAATATTGATGCCTCTTTTGTAAATTGGCTTAGTTAGGGATGAGTCTGAAGTTAGAGGCTCTTTTTGAACTCATGTATTTCTCAGTGCTTTATATATTTGTATATAATTAGTCTCAATATGTTTTAGGTGATTCATGTTCCTTCATACCATGAGTCATTTTCAGTCTGACTAGCACACTCAAAAAATTTATTTTTAGCTAAGGGTTAGATTTTTTTTATAACTTCGTAATTTTGTGTAGAATGTTTGTGTAAATTGTCCGCAGATGACAGGGAACAAGTTATAACTTTGTCTTATTCTATGGAGTTACTTTTTAAAATTATCATTTGCCATAATTGAGAGTGCAGGCTTTCTGTGAAGTGGAACATTAGCAAAGGAACCCTTATTCTAATACTGTATTACCAAGTTTCAGTGAGAAAATTAGCATTCTTTACCATATATACATATATATACACCTATATATGTATATGCTTGAGGGTTTGTGTGTTGTTAAATACATAAATAAAATTGTTTGTATCCTCAAAATAACTGATTTTTTTAATAAAAAGTATTTTGAAACAGATTGTTAACTTCTAATATTCTGCTAGACTAAATTCTTTGGTTAAATCTGGCTGACTGTTCTTAGATTTTGATGTATTAGGTTGTACTTCAGATTTGTGAACTTATGAACATTTACAAAAATTAAATTCTCAGGTCAGAATTAGGGTTCTGAGAAATTAATTTTCAAAACATACCTGCATGTTTTCACTAGTGCATGGATAAACTTGTAGCACTTGGCAAGCTCTTCATTTCCAAAACAGGGATAATAAAATTGCTGGTTGTAAATTACTTACTGTGCATCACCTCTTTTGCAGAAACTTGATGTCTGCTTTCCTCTGATTTACAGTGACCCTTCTCCATCACCTCTCTGATGGGATTTGATTTGCATTTGTCTTGCTTGCTTAGCTTCCGCTATTGCAGCATTATTATTTCATTATTATAGTATTAAGATGGCCTTGGAAACCCCCCAAGTGATTTCAGTCTGAATATGGCCGTCTTTTTTCTACCTCCTTTCTCCCTTTTTCCCCTGCTGTCTGTAGTGCTGGTGTGTGCTGGGCAAGGTATTTAAATGGATGTATCACTGGGCAACGTGTTAGTTGTGCATTTGAATTGAGGGATAAACTTACCTGCCTCAACACTCACTCTTTGTCATCTTTCCAGCTTAAAAGGATTGAATGTCCACAGCTTTTTACCTTTTTTTCTTTTTTTTTTTTAATATATATTTGGTGTAGATGGTTTTTTGTTTTCCTGCTGATAATACACAGTTTCTACTGAAAAATAAGTGTAACATTTCACAAATTCTAAAATTACATCAATGTACCCATAACTGCATGTTCTCTATAGTATAAGAGGTGTGTTGTGACTTTATTCAGAGTGGTAGTATGAGCTTTTTATAAATTTTCGCTTGCTTTTTTCACTCCCTCTCTTGTAATTTTTCCTCCAATATGGGAATCAATTGTAGTAAAAAGTGGATTTTGTAAGCTAGTGTATCAATACATTGCTGGGGTTTCATTTTTTGTTGCAGCAAAGTATAGAGTCATTATAAAATCTTTTCATGGCAAATCTGTTGCAAAGCTACTGGGACCTTTTTTGGCTGTGGCTGTAGTAAAAGTTATTTAGAACATTGTATTGCAAGAATAAGTAATCTTGCAACTTGATGAAAAATATTTATTGGGTTTTAGTGGATGAAGTATTAATGCTTCAGACCACTCACATAAGGTAATTATAATCTCACTACATAGAAAGATAATTCTGTCAAATGAATTTTTTTTAATTGAACTCAGTTTAGTGGTTAAAAAAAAAAAAAAAAGTTTTATTTTCCTTTGTGTCAATTTGTCCCAAGCTTGATGGTAAAAGGGGTGGTGAGCACTTGTGCTTCCCAGGAATGCTGGAGATTGGAGGCACCATGAAGGAGTAAATGAAATGCACTTTTGCAGTGTTTCTTTAAAAGGTGTCACCAGACACCTTTTAAATAAAGCTGATGCAGCATCTGCTACTTCATGGTGGCAGACAATAAATCCCCACAGGGGATTTCTGCACTCATATGGATATAAGGAGTTTACAATGACACACAATTAATATGGCCTTTAGTTCAGTCCACTTGACTGAAGTAGGCTGAAGTAGAAGTCTTATTTTTAAAATATTTTATTCTTAAAATATCAATAAAATTTTCCAATTTTGACAAAACAAGTCACTATTTACTGGGAAATCTGATTTGGTAGATGATGGCAATAACTTCTAAAGTGCATGGCCAAGAGGGTGGCACTGTTACAGACCGAGGGTAGATATGGCCTATAAGGCATATCAAAATTAGTATGGTTTACTTTTTTAGTTTCTATACTTGTTAAAAAGCATAGAATACCTTCTCATTTTAAAAATGTTTTAAACTTGCCCTCCTGCCGTCTTTAACATGAGCTTGGAGGGAGATGAAACATGTATGTTTGAAATAGTGCTATTTTCATAACTGTTATAATCTTAAATTTTGCTGCTATTCAATTCTTGTTGAGTCTTACTGCTTTTTGCTTCCCTGCATAGACTTATCACAGTAGTAACTTGCTGAGGCACAGGGCAAAACTTGAACATTCCTGGGGGCTGTGTGTAAACTTAAATTTGAGTTGACAGCACTTAATTAAACATGAAGCATATGATGAGTAACTCTGTGTAGGGGGAGATTGCACTTCTGTTGTGGGTTGTTTTGGAAGTCATTTTCATTTTTCAAGCCTGCTGGTTTTAGAGTTATCCTAAGTGTTACAAATAAGTCAACCAAATCAGAGAAAAGAATCTTCCCAGGAGGACTAAGAACTTTGAATGAACTTGATTTTTGTACTACAGGCGCTTCATGCTGTATCTTTTGCAGCATTCTCCAGATGCTCTCAGGAATATCCATACACATAAATACTGAGTTAAGAAAACTCAGTGTGAGTCTAGAGAATCTATGGCTCACTTACAGCTCTGAGCTGTTGTGTTTTGTATGACCTAGGTCTTAAATGCAATAAAGGAATTATAAAAATGAATTTTAGACTTTAATGCAGCTCTGCAGAAGGCTGCCTTCTATGATGCTTGAGTTCCTCTGTGTTTGTTAATAGTCCTTCCTCTTTTAAAAGCACCATCATCTGACTGCCATCTACTGAATGTAAACATTTGTGTAAAAATTTCATAAGGTGTTTGTTTGGTTTGTTATGGTTTTTTGGGGGGGATTTGGGTTTTTGGTCTTTTTTTTTTTTTTTTTTTTTTTGGACTGGTAAGCAAACAGTAACAAAAAATATTGTTACAGCCTTCTTTCCACAAAAGAAAAGCCTGTCAGGGAAACATCTATGGAGCACTTAAATGCAGGATGAGCCATGGGTTCCTGGAGCTACAGTTAACTTTTCCATATGGTGTTCTAAGCAGCAGTTCCAACATGGTGTTCACAGAAAACAGATGGTTTCCAAAAACTAATTAGGAATAGAGAAGTAATTGCTGATAATTTAAAATTCCCTTCTTGGGGGTCTGTATCTCCACTAAAAATATTTTTTGGGGAGACTCAGGGAAAGGAGGAAAAATACTCCATCGCAGTATATGCTTTCTAGAAAACCTTTTACCATTATGCCTGTATTTTGGGAATAAATGAGCCACATTGGCTATTATGCCTCAAACTTTCCCCTTGCAACTGGATTGAAAAAGACTATTGTAAATATCAAATAGATGGTTTGTAGCAATAGAAATTTTTCTTTAAGCATTTTTTTTTTTTTTTTTTTTTTTTTTTTTTTTAAGGCAGCTACTTAGGTTGTTGTTTGGGAAAGGCTTTGCGAGTCAGGCAGGTGTCTGCCAGCACACATTAATGCACAGAGGGCTCTGTAATGCCAGTCCTTCTTGATAAACCACTGGAGAAAATGTCACAGTAAAATAAAACCAAGTAACTGTGACTGGATGTGCTGAACACAGACCAAAAATCCAGACTCTCACAGAGCGAAACTGCTGAAAGTAGCTGGGCTTGGGTTCTAATTCTGAACACTGAATCAGTTGATCACTGACAAGGCCCCAAGGAGGTCTGCTTGGCACACACAGTGAAATTCTACCCAGAGCTAGTAAAAACAACATATGTTCCCAGAAGCTGCTTAGGAAGCTCTTTAAGCCCTGGGGAATATCTGCAAAAAAGCCTCAGACCTTGAGAGTAGAAATAAGGACACCAATAACCTCAGTAATGGAGGAGTAGTCACCACAACCATGACTCCTGCTGTAGCAATAGTGGCTAAATGGATTAAGGCTAATACTGCTGTAAACAAGTGTAGGAGTGGTTAAATTCTAACTGGGATTCCAGTGTGGACAGAAATTCTCCTGATTGGAAGAACTTGTAAGAGCAGGCAGTGTAATGGGAATCTTTTAGTATAACTGGTTCAAAGTTGGTATTCTGACACCTTTAACAACCTGCTTTAGCCTTTTATGGTCTGTATTACCTCAGGGCTGGTGATATCTCAGCATTGGAAGAGAATGTCAGAAATCACGCCTAAGGAAGCATTTTCTGCTCTTGGAGAGTATGATTCTTTATGGTCTAAGGAGAAATAAGTGACAAGAATTCAGGTGTTTCTGACACAAGGTACCTACAAAATCTTAGTAAAATGAGTTTGTAACTTTTTTAATCAGTTTATTCAGGATCAGACGACTAACTTTATATTAAGCCATAGAGGTAATGGAAGATAGCAGGAGGAAGAAAAAAGAGACAAATCCTTATATGTGCTTAAATTATGATGCTTCTTCAGACTTGCTGTGTACTTTATGCAGCTGAAACCAATGAAATCTTGACCTGGCTGCAGAAAACAGGAGGTTTGTCTGGTGCCGTGGTGCTGTGTTGTTGTATTTGTGGTCACAAGTGTGTAACAAGGACAACCTGTGCAGTGTTTGCCTCAAAGCCTGCCTAGTTGTTGTGAGCAGATTCTGAAGCTGCTGCTGAAGTGCCACTGAACAGCAGCTGGTGCTGCTGCTGGCTGCATGCAGTTTTGTTCTTGAGATATCAAGAGGCTGCCCCTATTTCTTTTATTCTGTTGTGCTGCAAGCAGACTCTGGTGCACAATGTGCTTTTCTCTACCATTGCAAACCCAGGTGCAGGCTGTGCAGGGGGCTGTGCTACAGACCTCCCTTCTGCATGGAGTATTCTTATTACACAATAAATTTTAAAACTATTTAAATACCTCTTTAGGCTCTCTATGTCATGATATTATAGTGCTTATTCTTGGTGAGGATGTTTTTTAGGAAAATGAAGAGGGAATTGGGAATTTTTTGTGTGTTTTGCAAACTAATCCTGGTGATGGTAATGAAAAAACTCTGTAATCCAAACATCCATGAGTTACTTGCATAGGTATTTCCGTCAAGTGCAGCCATAGGTGCATTTTGATCCAGACTGCACATCCTGATGCCATTCTCTTTAAACTGCAGTACGCAGCAAAAGCATCAGTGCTGCAGCTTGGATTTGGCCACACTGAGCTGGAGCTTGATTAATTCCACTTGTTGAGAGCTGTGATGGAAACAGAATTAAAGCTACCAGAGGGACATTGCAGCTACAGTAGCTTCTAATTCTGTGCAAAATAACAATGCAGTTCACTTGCTGAGGCTGCATTTGCTGTTCTTAAGTGCCACAGACCAACTTAGGATCAGGAACACAAGGAGCACCCTCCTGTCACGAGCTGTGCAGCACTACAGACCTCATCTGTTCCCAGTTCTGTTGTAAGCTGAAACATAGTTTGTATTTTTTATCTATATGCTGTGGTTTAAGTAATGTTTCTGAAAAATCCTCTTTCATCAAAATTGAAAACAGATTTGATGGATACATAAGATGCTAAAGAGAACTAGTTAAACAGAAAAACACTCCACAGAACTCCACAGAAGCAGTGGCACAAACCTATATCATAACTGCTCTTGCTGATATGGTAATATAATTTTTTTTTCATTAATCACATGTATAACTTTTGCTTCCACTTCCATAGCCTGGATTTAGTTTTTAATTTGAAGCAGGTGAGGTTTTGCTTGTTTTTTGTGTTTGTTTATTTAACCAGAAGTAGGTGATCTCTGATTTCTAGATTAGCTAGCTTTGTACATGATATGACTTGGAATGTGAAGAAATCCTCATGCTGCATTTGCTGGTTTTCTGTCTGTGAAAAAAATATAATCAATGCAGTGAAAATGATGAGGTCTGATATATGGGGTGTTTAGCATCCTGCAGACAAAGTATGATGAGATACTTCATGAACTGGTGATTTAACAAGACAAACCCCCTGAAATTAACAAAAGTGTACCCCAATTCACATTTCTTACTGTATATAAATGCCTTTCAATAATGTCTTAATGCTTCTAAAGTGCTTTTTAGATAGAGGGAAAAAGGTTAATTGAAAAAACAGCCCTCAAATTAAAAAATACATTTAGTGAACTCTGACTTTATTATTGGAAAAGCAGAAATTTGGGAGACTGTTTAGCAGTAGTTAACTTGAATAGAATTTTGGAAAAAAAAAAGCTTTTGCCAAACCACTGAAAAGGTTTGGTCAGCCAAAATGTCAGTATTGTACAAATCCAAATTTTGCAGTGGGCCTCCCATTATGTAAATTGGCTTTATGAGTCAAAAGAGGTTTGTATTACAAGGAATAAATGTATAATTCTGTGTAAATATGAGGATTATTTGCTCTTCAGTGGGCTGTAGGAGTTTGGAAGAATGTATGGATTCAAGTACTGCCAGATGTAAGTGGAAGAAAGTGAAAAATTCTGTGAGTGTGCCAGAATTGCTTTCTGAGCAGAGCCTTCAGTGCTGAGTTTCACTGATATTATGGTTTTATGATTGTGTTTGCTCCAATCTATGCTTCATAGTTCAGTGTCTTACAGAAGGAGGAAGTTTCTTATTTAAAAAAAAAAAAGGTTTGAAATGGACAGTAACAATCTTCAGTAACAGTCTATGATGTCTTGTTCCTGGTCTCTGAAAATTTATTTCCAGAATTAAAGATTTCTGAGCTAATAATTTCAAAATGGGATGAACTTCCTGATGTATTTCAAAAACATCTCTGATGTGATTGATACAGAGGTCCATAAAACGTGGTGATGCTACCCAGATGCTTCCAGTGTTCAGCAGAATTTCTCATGTTCTGGCTCAGCAGAAACAGTCTTCCAGACTACTTTAGAGGCTTTTAATATTTAGCAGCCTGTTATTTAGCTGAATTATGGCCCTCTAAGCATCCTTTACCTTCTGATCTACTCACTCTTCAACTAAAGAAAAACCCACACTGAGTCAGCATTTAACTCAGTAAAGAAAAAGTACTGAGTCACTAAATCCTCTGCCTAACTCACCAAAGGTGTTCCAATCTGCTAACAGCAATATAGAAATGAGAATATTGTGGTGTGATTTTTAAAACAAACCTCAGCAGATGCCACAAAGGTCAAGTGACTGATGAAGGGGTTTAGCACCTCTTTTCTGTGCTCTTACATGAGCTGGGGAACTGTGCAGGGGTTTATTTCTGTGTTTCTGGGCTGGGGGCGGGGCATCCATTTTGCTTTTCTTTCTGAAATTGTGGATGTTTGTTCAAAGAACTGAGATTTTCAGATATTAAGAAGCAGCGTGTGTAGCATTTGTTGGGTTTTGTTTTAAGGAGACACCTTTCCTTCTGGTCTGACAGTATTGATGCATCTGTTCTTTTGTCAGTACCTAAAGTGTATTTGTAATACATTTGCTGTCTGAACATAAAATCAAACATGTTTCCTTGTCTTCAAATGTGTTTTACACCTGTTCATCAGCTTATTAAAGCAATTCAGAAGCAGCAGCAGCAGAGTTGGAAGTAATACTGGTCAAAATTGGGAGCTAATGAGATTCAACTGGATCCTTGAAAACCAGATAAAAAGTAGTTTCCATTTCCTGTAGTACATTAGCTTTTTTTCACAGTTTGGAGCTTCTCATCCTTCTGTTATTCAGTTATGTCCTCATTTTTCTTACTTGATGCCCCTAGCCCAGCACAGCTGTTCCAGTTTTTGCGTACAAGTTGCAAGTACAACAGACCTCAATAATTCATGGCAGGCAAAGCAGAATAAGCATGGAAGTTAATTTGCTGAGCACTAAGTGGCTCCACACTTTATATGGATGTATTTTACACAGGAATTCTGTCCTTTCATCTGAGAAATGTAATTTCTTGAAAAGCTGCACAGAGAGAACATTTATGAGCTGAGTTTTCTTCCTGCATTTCCAGCTTGCAGTTAAGTGAGAAGGATACTTCAAGCATCAAGTATTGTTAAAAGCTGTGTGTGCTGTTTTGCTGTATGGCAAGCTGTTAGCATTGCAAGGTAATATTATAAAAATAGAGCTGTAAATTTAGTTAGAAGTACAGCTGTTGTTATGCTGAAACAAATAGAACACTAAGTAAATGAAGTGTCTTAAGGGCTAAAAAATTGTTAAATGACTGAAACTTGAAATACACATGAAAAGCATCCTTCTAATCTGTGAGGGGCTCTATGGATTTTATCAAGGCTTGTTGTTAAGTATCTGTGAAGGGAACAGAACTGAGAGAGAGACCTGAATTTATAGGGTACCTAAAGTTTTTTCCCCTCCTATTGCAGTGCTATGAGAACAGCTTGGAATGACTGCAAGATTGAAACCCTTGACACAGGAACTCAGAGAAAAATAGATTTTTATATCTCTACATAGCAATATTAAATTGCAGTGAGTCACACATTTCAACTAATATTTTGTGCCTTAGAATTACTTAATTTGATTATTTTAATAGAATTTGATCAGAAATATGAATTTACCAGCTCCTGCATGAACAATTCAAGCCATAGGTAAAACACAGAACCACAGAATTATCAATTGAATGGCCCTTTAAAGGTCATCTAATCCAACCCCTCTGTGATAAACTGGGACATCTTCAACTAGATCAGGTTGCTCAAAGCCCCATCCAATTTGACCTTGCATTTTTTTCAGGGATAGGACACACACAGTCTTGCTGGACAACCTGTTCCAGTGTAAAACTGTAAATCTATCATTTAAAGCTTAAAGATTCATGAAAAATTATTTGTACCTGTCATCGAAGGACATTTCCAGATTTATACCTTTTCTTTTTTTCTTCCTGCACTGGCCAAAAACTGAGTTTGAATTCTTATTTGTCTGTGGAAAAGTAGTTCTCATTTAAAGGGCTGCAGCTTTTGTAATGTCTCCAGGAAATTGTCTGCCCATAAAACCCTGGAAACTTAAGATTTCAATAGGTTATTGATTCATGCTACAGAAACTCTTCTGACCTAAAGAACCAAAAAACCCTGAAAGTTCATAGAATATTTGCCCATATAATTTTCAGGAGTTTTAAGTTCTCCATAATATGTGGATGCCTTATTTTTCAAGTAGGGTGATTAGCCAAAGGCATGATTTCTCTAATAGTGCCAAATAGGTGATTTTATGGGGGAAAAACATGGTAAAACTTAAATTTTAACTGCATTTGTATTGTGGAACAGGGTGTCATTAAATCAGTAAGACTTGATTGAATTGAATGAACCAGATATCTGTCTTTATATGTGCCCTTTTCCTTTTAATGTTTTTTCATAATACAAGTAGCTTTTATTTTTAGCCTGGCTGCTTGGTGGTGAGATGGAGGGTTAGCTGTGTGAAGTCAGGTGCTATTTTTGGCCCTGTATTAGGCTTCTCAGTTATGCCACTTAAGGAGAGAATCTGCTCTGCTGACTGGTGAGCTGGTGTGATTAATGCACCTATGGGCAAAGATATCCTTGTCTTGTAACTGGAAATCCTCTTGTTTGTTTTTCTCTTCAGACAAACTGGATTATGTTCACAATCACAAGCTGCACTTGCTGATTTTCTGTTTCCAATTTCCACTTACTGCATGTTTAGTAAGGCTGTTATTTCTTTGTGTAACTCATGAAATTGAGAAGCATGGCATTAAATTTCATTGCTTAATATACTGAAATTATTGACTCTTGTTGAAATAGTGGATAAGGCTGAGGGAAGGGATGTTCAGTGGTGTTTTGTGTTACAGAGACAGATGGGTTGTGCAGAGTGATTCAAAATTATTCAAGATTTCCAGAATTTTAGTCCTTTTCAGCTGTTATTTTCTGATATCCAAATAGCTGCAGATAATCAGTGCAATATTTGAAATGTCATTTTGCAGACAGATCAGTTTTGCCCTTTGGAAAAACTGGTGAACAGACCTTGCCAGAAAGTCCAACTGCACTGGAAGTCTTTAGGAAAATGATACACGAAGGAACTCTCTTTAACTTATGTGTATTCCTACAGCTTATTTTTCTTCCTGTCGTTTCCATTGCAGTGAGGATGATGTGTTTGAATCACACCCAAATGCCATCTTCCATTTCCACATGTGTTCATTTTCAGAATTAAAATTTTGAGATGCTAAAAAAAAAATGCAAAAATCTTTTTGAAATTGAGATTAAAAACTAAAGTGTGAGATGTGCTCCATTCTGTCATCTGTTCCCAACAGCTGTGGGGCTGTGTGAGTTGTGATGACCTGACTACTCTGTTTATTCAGTATTTCTGCATTGTCATACTGTAATAGGCGTTTCCTGGGCTTTCTGCCAGACTTCTTCTGTTTACCAGGCAGCAGGCAAAGATTTAACATTTCTGTTTCCTTTCTTAATCCTTAGATTCCCTGTGGGATGGAAGGGCTTGTCTTTTCCTTTTTTCACTGCTGTTCCTTGTCATGGAGTATCAGTGGAAAGAAGTTCATTTTCTAATGGTGACTGTAATTATGTGACACAGCCACTGATTAAATAGTCGTTTAAGAAGCTGGCCTAGAAGAATTGCTCTCATTATGGTCCTTGTTTCAATTTTTTCCCTCTTTTTTTCTGTTTACCTAAATAGGTTAACGAGCTCCCTTTATCCAAGGCAGGGAAATTCAACGTTTACAAATTATTAGAAACAGAAAACATTGTTTTTCTGTCACTGCTTACAGAATTTATTAAACTTGAAAGACAAGACAAAAGGATGCAAGATGCCAAACCTCAAATGGTAAATTGGACAATTTCTTGTGGAAGCTCTGACCTAGAAATTGGATTTATTTCATAGCTTATTGCAGTGTCCAGCAGAGCTGAGGAGGCCCTCAGACCTCTCCCAAGCTGTGGTTGTGCATAGCTCCATGAATGTGAACGATTTCATTGACTGCACTGGGACTGCTGTGAAGTTTGAAATTAACCAACGACATGGGTTTAAAAGGGACTTTTAGAGTAAGAGTAGACCGAAAAACCCCAAGTGAATTACTTAAACTAACTATAGAGAAAAAGGACCTTCAACATGCTCTTTAATATCTGAGGTAATTTTGCTGGTTGAGATGCACAGTCATATTACAGAAGATCAAGTAATGAATTTAAAATTTTGCAAAGGAATTGATACTTTTGCATTCTTTCTGCATGATTCATGTTTCCCTTGCAGAGAAAATAGTTGTGCATTGGAGCCTCAGAAATTAGGAGGCATTTGACCTAATTCCAATTATTTCCAGAGAACAAAGGAGGGATTTTTGTCCCTTCTTGTCTGGAAGTTGACTGTTGGGGAAGTTATTGCGATGCCTTGCATAGTCCTCATAGCTACAGCCAGGAGGAAGGGTGTGGGTGTCTAGAGTCTTACCAAGCTTTATGTCCTCAGACTTCAGGGCTCCCCAGCCTACCCTAAAGCTGTTTTGGGCAGATTTGCCCAGACTCTGTAGCATTTGAGCTCTGTCAAGCCTTAAGTCAGAGGTGAGCAGCTTGCTTACCCTTCTCTTGGTGTTGTGTAGTCTTGTGCACATTGGGAATTCCTAGAGGGATTCTGTAGTAGAGCTGTCACAGAGGACACACATAAGCTGGTGAGGGACAGAAGCTTTTGGAAGTGTCAAGTGCTTCTTCATTACACCAGTAGGAATCTTACCAGTTTGACCTGATTTTCCAGGTTTACTACAGATCTGATGTAGCAGTGGCTTTTGCCACTGTTCTTGTGTGCAGCATGGGCTTCTGGCCCTTGAACAGTTTCCTTTTTTTGCCTGCTTCCAAATTGCTGAGCATACTTGCCTTTGATACTTTGTCATTTCTGTGACGTGAATAGATTGTTAATTAAAAAAGAATACTGGTAATTACGGTGGTTTTTTTAAAGGGCATGTCATGGTCTCATTGATTTGACTTTCTCAGTATTTCTCCTTCCTGGGTATATTCCAGCTACCCATCTGGCTGTTCCCTCACTGAAGACATGTCAGAAAATATGACTCAGGATAACCAGGCAAATAGCTGCCATAATTTAGTACTGAACTTCTTGTGTGCCCCTTGGTTAGTGATGAATGTCATTGGTGGCTCAGTAAGCAGTTGAGAATATTGGTCAAACACGCCCCCCTTTCCCTTGGTCAAGTTACTCTGAGAAAGAGCAGAAATCAAGGGGAATTTCCAAGGTAAAATATCCTGTGTGGAAATCATGGTACTCAGTAGGAAAGGGTGGGAATGCCCTTTTCACCTTCCTTTTCCATTTCCTGAGGCTGCCCAGAGGAAAATTCCTTTTGAAAGTTAAGCCTGCTCCTGTTGATGATGGAGCTGAAATAGCAGACAGACAACTGACCTGTTTCTGCAGGAGTGCTTTCCTTGCATTTTGCACCACAGGACATGCATAAACCCTGGAAATGTAAAGGCTGGCATCTTCAGGAAACACTGCAAGAATTTTAATAAGGCTGAATGGCAGTGTACAGGAAGTGGCAGTGCTAAAAGTATTTCAAAAGGGGAAACAAAAATGGTGACTGTAAATATGACCTGACTGGTAAAATATACAAATATTTGACTTTTGCTTACTCAGAAAAAAAGTTGATACAAGGGGAAAAGGGCAGAACTGGCAGGGCAGCATGGTTGTAATCTGTCCCAGTCAGAGGAACAGCACTTCCCGCAAGAAATGTGGAGACCCCTCACAATTAAGGCATTGGCAGAGAGGTTGTATCTGGATTTCTCATGCTAACATTTAAAAAATTGTTCACATTTTTTTCAGCAATTCATAGGGAAAAAAACCTCACTGCAGTCCTTGAAGAATTTCAGGCTCAAATGCCTGTCTCAGCTGCTGAGCTGAAAATGCATTCACAAATCCAGCTGTTACTGTGCATGCCAGTTTTCCTAGTTTTCCTTTGGCCTCTTATGCTCTGTGCTTCCTTTTAAATTACTTACACCATATCCTGTTTTCTTGACATCAGTAGATACAAATATTTTTTCCATTGTTAAAACAAGTACAAATAACCTCTCGCATCTTTTCCAGTTTGGATGCTTTAGATCCATTTTCTGCTGCTGCTGAGAATTTTTCATGCAGAGAAGCTTTCCCCAGACAGAGGGTGTGGCTCTTCAGGCTTAAACTGTGCAGTCCTGCAGCTGATTACTTAAATGGAATCAGACATACTAAATTATGCCTTACTATTTGTCTTTATAGCCCTTCCTTCTACATTTAGAATGAAGCACATTTGTAGAGCTGGAATAAACACAATTTACCCAGCAAGCTCCTGGCTGGGGGCTGTTGATATATGATCCCAGAACTCTGTTTAGTGCTAAAGATTTCAGGGAATTTGAGTTTCCAGGAATTTTTCAAGTGTTTATAAAACCTTCTTGGCTCCAATCTCTTTCTCTCTTTTACTTGTTTTTTTTTAAGTATTTTTCTTCTGGATATTGGAGGAAAAATATTTTCTGGATAAGCCTTCATCTATTTATTTCAATTTTTGTCCATTGTATCTTCATCATAAAGGACAATCAATAAATACATGATGAAATCTATTTATAAATGATTCATCATTATTCATGATTTTTCTGGAGAGGAATGTATTTTCTGTTTGTTTGATGAGGTGGGAGTAGGGATTGATGTAAATCAGATTTCAAGGCATGTGTGGTGGTAAGGGGAAGGGGATTTCCATATGGATGACAATTTGTATATTCTAATCCAGTGGCTTGATCTGACTGAAGAAGTATTTCTTTGGAAAGAGCAAACTTCTTTGGGTTTAAATATTTGTCAGAAACATAAGCCTATTTTTTGGAAGGTAAATATGATGGGTGTATGTGACATTAAAGCACTGCATTAGTAGACAGCAGTGGATCAGGAATTTGATTTTTCAAAGAGATGTGTTTTTCTCACTTCTTTTTCAACACCCAATGTTTGTGGGGGTTTTTTTTCTGCATTTAAACCACATTTTTTGTGCTTTTAGCTGTGTGATTTTACAGGCTTTGACCAGTAGTTGTCTTGCCAGCTGTTGTTAGTTATGACGCTGCTGTAACATAGTGCACATTTAGTCATATGTAGCTCCCAAAGAGAGGTCTTTGTGTTTGTCAGAAACTTCATCCAGTGTCTCAAGATTTCAGTCCTTCAGCTGGGGTCTTTTTAGAGCCCATCAGGGATGCCCCGAGTGGTTTGCATACTGTCTCAGAAAGCTGTGGAGGGAATGCAAGTGAAAGGATTCTGAGGAAAGGGCTGAGTACAAATCCAATCCAGTCTTACTCACACGTTCTCCATTCTGCTGCATGTAGAGAGATATTTTGAAGAAAAGCAGTGCAGCAAGGCAACCTGAGCAGCCTTGAGTTATCAGAGGAGCACCAATGAGTCATTTCTTGTTTTAAAGAAACGGATAGCAGTGGAGTTACCAGGTCACAGGCAATGTTTGTCTGGGAAAGAGTCTTGTATTCAGAAATAAATAGGGTTTAACATATTTTAAACAGGTTAATTGAAACATGCAAAGTCAACAGAAAAGTGCATTTAGCACAAAGTTTGTCAAAACAAAGAGTGGGTAAGATTATAGATGGATAGTGGAAAGAGAAGCAGCATTGTTGTACACTAGTTTGATAAACTAAATTTTGGTCCCTAACTTTCTGAAATACCTGATATCCTGTTCTTATGCACAGATCCCACTGCTAGTGAAACTTAAAAAAAAATTCAAAATTTTTTGTTTATAAATTTCTAAACTAATTGCATCCTGATCAAAGTAATAAAAAACTCCCCTCCTATGACCTAAATTCATATTCTTTGGAGTGAAATTACGTGATTTTCAAGTTAGACCATAGTGGATGTGCAGCATTCAAAATCACATGGAAACAAGTTAATAATTTCAACTTAATAATTTTTTGAACACTGCTCAAAAAGCTTTTGTCACTAATTCCTGTGTATACATTAGTTTTAATTCTGTAGGAGATGAAGACTTCATTTTAACATCAGTTTGCCCCCCTTGAGAGATGCTCCCTTGCTTTATTAGAATAAAAGCCTAGAAAAATAACTGTGAGGTTGTACTTTTAGAAAAATGCATTTCCATTAATTTAGTTTTAAAAATGCTTTCCTCACCTCATAATGTGGGCTGATTTGGGGTTGGTAAGTTCTAGCAGGTCTCTGTTCTTTGTCGCATATACTTGGTCAATATTTTTTTCATTCTTGTGTATTTTATCTCTAGCCAGTCTGGATTATTTGTGGGGAGAAGGGGAACTTTGAGCATTCCCTGCTGAAACATAGTGAGCATCTAAGTAAAGCTTTCTCATAGCTGTGTTTATCTGGCTTTCAGTTACAATTGTATTGAACACCTTTTGCAGTAAGATGAATACTTTTTACAGCAATCTGTCCTGGTGTGTGACTGCCAGCTGGGAGTCACACAGGTCAGGCACACCCTGTGGGAGTAGGCAGAGGCTGGAATCAGCCTGAACTCCCAGATAAAGGTGCTGTGCCTCCACCTCAGCAGCTGCTTGCTGGCACTCAGGATCACTCCTGTGTATTTTTGCCTGGGGAAGCTCTAGGTACACGAACATGTGAGGAAGGATATGTGGGAATTATGCATTTCTTAAAATTCTTCATTCATTCCCATTTCCTAGTAGCTGTTTTCAGCAGATTTTCTGGAGCATTTCTAAGGGTGCTGCTGTCATCTTTTGTGCACAGATCTGAGCCTTACTGCAGACAACAAAGAGACCCTGCTGCTTGCAGTTACACCTCTGTGTATTTCCCAGACTCTGACATCAAATTTGTCATTCCTTCCTCCCTTACTCTCAGTTCAGATGTTAGACTTCATGGATTAAGGGGTGAGGCAAGGTGAGGCTTCCAATCAGGACAGAAAGATTCATTTTAGGCACTGCTAAACCACAGCATTTAATTCCAACCTGCTTGAAGCAGCACTGCAAGGGCAATAGGAGCAGGCAGAACTTAGGGAAATGATTCCTAGGTTTAGGGGCTTCAAGTGTGAGCTTGCACCTCACAGAACATCTGTGCCCATGTCCTGCCAGTGCTGCTGTTCTCTGAATGTGTGTGATGTGTTCTGGGAGCTTTCTCACAGCTTTTCCTGTTGGCTCAGTTGCTGGATTCTGGAAATCTGTGGAAATGATGAGTCCTCTCAGTTATTGAGCAGAGAGGAATAAACCCCCAGTTAGCAAAACTTCTCTTCAATTTGTGCAGCTTTTTGAATCCAGTTTTTGGTTTTGGTGCCTCTTTGGTTAACTAAAAGCAGCAGAGCTGAAAATGTCTCTCATCCATGAGAGCAAGCTGCCATGGAACCAGTAAGGGTGACAATGAAAGGATTTTGGTGCTGGCTGTGGCCCTTTGGCTGCATAGCACAGTGACACAAATGCTGGATGCTGTGGATCTGGCTGCTCTCCTGGGGGAGCTGCCATGACAACTGCACTGCTGGTGGGGAATGCCCTGGGCCGGAGCTCCTGCGCAGAGCTCAGATTCATCAGCAGTCCAAGTGCTCTGGAATATTGCAGGCACCAGAGACCCCTCCCTGTACTGCTGCCAATGTTTACTATTAACACAGAGGGTGAAATGCGCAAATGGTCTTGACAGGTACCTGGGAAGGGAAAAAAAGCTGGTTTCTCTAAAAGCAGATTTTTGTATTACTTCTTTGATTTCATGGCTTTACCAAATGATTCCAATGTTTACTTCTAAATGTCATGTGGGCATGCAGTGTTAAAAAAAAAAGGGGAAACAACTATACATTAAAAATTTGATCTGTTTATGTCTAAAAAAATAGCTTGCTACCTGCAAAACACTTGTTTCCCTCACAAGGGAATTAGAATGGCTTCAGTGGATTTTCTTGTTGTGGCTTTTTTGTATTAACTGTTTTTAAAGCAGACACTTGCTCCTTCACAAGGTGATTTTTATTGACTTTGAGGATGGAGATTTTTTCAAGGCCTTTGGTTTTGTGTTTTTAAAGGTTATCTAAACCATCTTTTCTTTCTGACATCCCAATCCTTCTTGACATACATTACTTGCATAACATCATTATTCAAGTAGCATCATTACTCGGATAATTAAGAACAGACAACTGCAAAGAACATGGAAGGGACTCTATTTCTTTATTTTCTTGAATATGAAATACCTTTTAATAGAAAGGGGAATTATTTCATTATTATTTTAACAGGACATTAGATTATGGCAATTAAATGCCTCAGAACATAAACAAAAACCAATTTGCAGATGCAATCACTTTAACTCAACAGATCTTCCCAAAAGAAATTAATGTTTTCTTAATACAAGAAGCTTTGATATTTGAATAGTGTTTTCCGATGTTTCTGTCAAAGCAATGTGTGTGTGATTATAGCAGAAGTCATCAGCGTGCTTATGTAACTATAAGCAAAAATACAGGTGCTAGTAGTGAGAGTGTTTGGAGGTAAGGGGCAGTCATGTTTTACGTTCTTGGCCCTGATGTTTCCTGCACTGCTAGGGAGCTGGAGTACTGCGGAATGGAGTGCTTGTGTCATTACAACTGAACATTACGGTGTCGCTGTGGGAAGCTGAAGACAAACTTATGAATTGAGTTGCTGTCTAACTCAAGATTTAGTCTTGAAAGTGCTGCATGTGTTTATTTTGCTGTCCAGGTAACGTGCTTGCAGGACTTCTTTGGAGATGACGACGTCTTCATCGCGTGTGGGCCGGAGAAGTACCGGTATGCTCAGGATGACTTCGTGTTGGATCACAGTGGTAAGGCTGCACATCCTGAACCCATTGAAATAGGGAACTCTCCACCCCATTCCCCTGTTCAGCCCTCAAGAATGGCGTGATTCAGGAAAATATACGTGGGAAGACATTTTCTTATGGATAAAAAAGTTTTATCAAACCATCATCTGGATTCTGTAAGCCTGTTAAAATGCAGCAACAAACCTGATCCAATTTCCTGCAAAACAGACACTGTCCCTAAAGTTACATGGAAAGCAGAATTGAATTATGAAAGGGTCAGTCATGGATCTAATGAATCTAAAATCTGTTAAAGATGTTCACTTTTGGCATCTGTGACTGTACGATAATTTTCATATTGCTTTCTTCGTGAGATATTTGAAAAATCTCGTATGTAGCCACACTCATTTCCAGTCCTGGATTATCCTGCCGGATAATTCACACACTCCAATCTTGTTTGCTATAGACCAAATGTTGACCTTGTATGTATTTTGAGGTTATAGGTGGTGTTGGGTAGGGAAGGAGGTGAGACAAACTGGGACTCTGTGCCCCTGCTGTCTGCCTTGGGCAGATCATTAACTGAATTTGTTTATGAGAGTTGTTCTGTAAAGAAAAACTTTGTAATGTAAGTTCAAGGCAAAAGGAATCCTCTACCAGAGAGTTTTGGAATTGTCTTGGAATATCAAATTATAAATATGTTGGGGTTTTTTCCCTCCATGTTGATGGAACTCTAGAATGGGTTGGGTTGGAAAGGACCTTTAAAGGGACCATCTAGTCCAACCCCTGGCAATGAGCAGGGACATCTTAAAAAAAATAAATTCAGGTTGCTCCATTGAACCTGACCTTGAATGTTTCCTGGGATGAGACATCTACCATCTGGGCACGCTATTCTAGTGTTTCACCACTTGCACAATAAAAAATGAATTCCTTGTATTTAATCTGAATTTACACTTTTTTTTTTTAGCTTAAAACCATTCCTCTTGTTCTATCCCTACAGGTCCTACTAGACATGGGGGCTTTTTTCTGTCTTTATTGTTTGAGCTGTAGAAACACCCTGTTTTTCTTTTATGAAGGAAACTAATCTCTGGTAAAAAAAACTTGCTCTGGCAAGAATAATCAGATTATTTCAGAAGAGCTACAGATTATGAATAAAGGATTCTAATTTTTTTTTTATATAAAAACAACAGCACCTGCAATTCCTGTAATTTTTACACACATCATAATTTCATTACAAAATGTTCAGTTGCAGCAAGAAGTACAGATGTATATATCTACCCACTGGCCTGTGCATTTGGATGGATGGAGGATTCAGCTGCCTCCCATCCTGCTGTTCCTGCTAGGGTGCTCTTTTCCAGAACTGCTTGAATATGTTGAGTCAGTTAGTGTGGGGGTGACCAAAAGGGTGTTTTTTAACAGAGTTAACAACTAAAAAAAATTTCTTTATTCTTATGAAGGAATGGAAGAGGATGGTTGTGTTGACTCACAATGCAAATCCCAGTCTGGGCATAATCCTAATTTCCCTAGCAGGTTTTAAGGCTGTAAATCTACTTTTCCCATTACACAAGGCACAGACTAGTTGAGCTCATTTCCTTGCCTTTATCTCTTTCTTTCCTTTATCTCTTCAGCTTGGTGGTCCCTGCTTCCTCTAATACTCTGGGAGTCTTAATGGATAAAAGCAGGTTATGTACATGACTGGCAGGGCATGCAGCTCAACTTACTTTTTTTTTATGATGACATGGCATCCTAATGATGACACTGGCATCAGGGACAAAATAAGGAGAGAAATTTATGATCCCATTTGGAGCGATTTGCTAACGATGCTAACCGTAGGAATTAAAATGTTTCCAAAATGTCAATGCATGTGTGCTCATTGATTCCTCTCCCGTTGAGGTTGTTATTTAATGATATGTAGCTGATGGTAAATGACAGTAATCTATTGTTTCAGCCTTCTGGAAACAATAGGCATTTTTCACCTGCTCAAAAATTGGTCACAGCATCAGTTTCTTGAAAAAGAAGGGAAATAGTGCTGGCTGTGCAGTTGCCCTGTATGGAAGAGCCATTACAGCAAGAACCTTGGTATCAGCATATATACAAACTTGAATTGTAGTAGTAATCCAGCCTCAAGATATGAAGAAATGTTATCTGCAGAGTGTCACATACAGTATTGAGTAGCTCAAATAGGTTATGGTGAGCAGGTCAGATTTCTGAGATGCTCTTACAAATCTGTGTGACTGAGCTGGGCAAAGTTTAGAAAGTGCTGGTCATTTTCTGGACAACAAACAGCCACAGTGGTGTGTGGAGGGAGCCTGTGCACGGAACTGTTGTCAAAACCCTTGACAGAGAGTTTGCTTGCTTTGCAGAATGTCGTGTTATGAAGTCTTACTCCCGCTCCTCTGCCACGAGGCACACTGCATCCAAAAGTCCAGGACCTTCACGTCGGAGCAAATCCCCTGCCTCAGGTACTGCTGCTAGCAAAGAGCTGAACACATCAAATGCACAAAAAAAAAATTTTACTATTATTTTAATGGGGTGAAAAACCCTGTTGGCTCTTCTGTAGTACAAGTGTTTCCAGAGGGGGAAAAATACCCTTTTTCACTTTGCTTTAGAGATTTAATACTAACATAAATTTACAATTTTTTTTTTTTAATCCTAGAAAGAAACATAGTTTCTATTTTTTAATTACAGGCACAAATAGTTTCATTTTATGAATATTGGAGTAATTTATGCTAATTGTGCACTTGGGATAAGTTTTCAGCATGGCACTTGATTTTCCTGAAAACTATTAACTGCCGGGTTCTATATGTGGTTAAATTCATGATCATTAAACTAGAGTATACCTGTAAATTTTGAATTAGAAAGGTTTATTCTGTATAAGCCAAACATTGTCAGAAATACAGGCCTTTGCTGGTTCAAGTAATTTTAGGAGATGTACTGTACAATGATTTCCCATTAACAGAGAATTTTTCTTCTTGTGCTTCTGATAATTTCAAAGAAAGGTGTTCACACTGTGATTTTGCCACCAGTTTGCCTGAACACCATATGTTCCAACCATTGAGTCTTTTATGTAAATAAAGGGAGAAACTTGTTTTTTAAAAATTTTTTTAGCCTCTGCATTTAATTTCTAAATACTTCTTTTTCCCCTGAAGTCAAACTGTTAAATATATAAACATATGATACTATTTTTGAATGTAACTATAGATGTAATCTTCTGTGTGTTCAAAACTGTGACATGCTCCATATTCTCATCTCCACATTTGTTTTGCTTAATTGATGCTAGTTAAAGTCATTTTATCTTTGGGTTCTTTCAAAGTAGAATATTAATAATCTGTTTATAAAGGCTGAAGGTTTAACTGGAAAGCTTCAAAAAAAGATTGCAGAAAAATCTATCATGAAGGGCAACTTTTGCAACTGATCTACAATTCATGCAATTCTGTTATCTCCAATGAAATCATATAGAGTATCTATCAGCGGTGAATTTTATGCAAAGTATTTAGATATCAGTGCTGTCATTTCCATACTTATTTCTACTTAGACCCTCTTTGGTCTGGTTAATTTGAAAAATGTTTGCAAAGTGTCTGGTATTTATCCTTCTATTTACTTGCCTTTTTTTTTTTTTTTTTACATGTCATCTTTACTTATCTTTTATTTACCCTTTTTCCTTCCTTGCATGTTCAGAGCTGTTTAATAACTTCTTTCCTTAATGTCTTTTTCCTTTGTGTCAAATATATGAGTACAGTAAAGAGGGGTGGCCACTCCAGTGCTCATTCTTCAGCAAAATCCCCAGGTGAGCCATTACTATTATGGCTGTATATCACTAGTGTGTCTCCTCCCTCTCCATTTGCCTGTATTTTTGGTGCTGTGTTTGTGAGTATTTTCAAGCTTGAAACACATTTTGCATTGGATGAAACAGAGACACAATGGGTGTTGGGTTTTTTGGGTTTTTTTGTTTGAGATAATTTTAGTGAAATAATGCTTTTCAGTTGTTGGACTAATGGTGTCAAATTTTTAAAGGTATAATTTGACTGCAAGTATAGGAGGCTTCTGAGGAGCAATACATTTGTGTGTTTATTCTACAGCATATTATAACAGAAAATTTCAGCCAGTAAAAAGACAGGTATGAGAATTAATGAAAAAAAAGTGCAAAGACATCTCATGTTTCAATTTTATGTGCAATTTCTTATTTGTCTTTGTTTTCTTGTATTATTTCAGCCTAAATGCTAAGAAACTTGAGGAATCGCTGAACTCTCAGTTCAAAGTCAAAGCATTTGTGAAACAAGTAACATACAAATTGATTAGCAAACAAATTGAGTCTTTGAGTCATACTAGAAGTTAACAATTTAGAAGTTATTAATAGATTTTTAAGTTTTAAACATTCCTGGGTGCCAAACATGTAGTCTGACATGTACTACTTCAGGATGACAGAAAGGTTTTGGGGTTTTTTCTGTGTGTTCAGACTGGTATGCATGTGGAAAGTAACCTCAAAAGAATTTCTGTTTAGAAAATAGATTAAAAAGGTAAGTTTGGCATCCACAGGGAATAACCAGCGACTCAACAGCAGCAGACAGATTTGTGCCAATACAGATTGCTGGGTTATTGAGTGAGGGGAAAAAGAAATGCTGCTGTCTGAAATAGCAGTGTTGTGGTTCAACTAAGCACCACACAGACACTTCCTGACTTCTCTGCTGCAGCACGATGAAGGAAGTGAACTGGAAATTAGGTGAATTGGGTGAGAGTGAGAAAATTCATGGGTTGAGATATGAGTGCTTTAATAACTGAAGCAACAATAGTAATAGCAGCAATGATGCTGCAGTGGAAATAACAAAGAGAGAAATAAAACCTGAGAAAGACAAGTGATGGGAGTGAGCAGCTGACTGATGCCATCTTGTCCCCAAGCAGTGTCCCCTCTGCCAACATCCCCACTCATTTTATTGCTGAGCATGCTGCTGGGTGGTCTGCAATGTTCCTGGGATCAGCTGGAGTCAGCTGTTCCAGGTGTGTCCCCTCCCAGCTCATGAGGAGCAGAAAATGCCTCGATGCTGTGCAGACGCTGTATTAACAGCACTTCCCAGTACAAATCCAAAACCTAACCCTGTGCTAGCTGCTGTGAAGAAAATCAATTGCAGCCCAGCCAGATCCAGAACAAACAGTTGGCTGACTCCCTACAGATGCAAAATCTTTACATCTGGACAGGGCTGGTTGCAGCTTTTGCTGTTGTTGCAGCTGCAGAGCAGCTCACATGCAGTGATCTCCAGAGGCACTGGCAAAGAGGAATCTGCAGACAGCTCTTTCCAGCAGGATCCTCAACTGAATGAGCTGTGTGTTCTAGAATCCTACAAGAACAAAATTTGGAAGGGAGTTCTGGGTGTCACCTGGCTCAGAAGACCACCCTTCTCCACCAAGAATAGCTGAGATATTAGCAAAGAGCTACAGTACTGTCAGTATCAGCTGGGCTCCTCTTCCTTAGGCAGTCTTGGGAGGAAAGAACCAGCCAGTTTCACTGGAACCATTTAGTGGTTCTGTCAATGCTTAAAGAGGATTGTAGTGGCTTAGATAAGGATGCCTTACAGTGGTCCTGTCCAGGAAGTGGTGACTTTTCTGTGAGCTGCATAAAAGAATCTTTGAGCGAACAAAAAAAAAAAAAAAAAAAAAAAGAAAGAAAAAAAAGATTTTCCTCCTGTGGTAATAGTTTGTCATTTGGAAGCAAACTCATCTACTGAAGTGTCTCATTTTTGGTCATGCAAGAAGCAGAAAACAGTAAGAGAGCAGTCTCTAGCCCTTGCCATTGTCATAGTTGCAAATTCTTTCTAAAACAAGGATGCATTGATATGCCAGGTTATGCAGAACAAATTGTTGAAGTCTACAGGAGGGTAGCGTACTCTCTCAGCTTCTCAAAAAAAAAAAAAATCCCAAACAAAACAAAAAAACCCCAACCAAGAAAAAAAACCACGATAAAACACCCCACACCTTAAAATCACCTGTTTTTCTTACAGACAAACATTGTTAAAATCAAGATGAAAATATCCTAAATACACTGAATAGTTTTTAAAGAAAATACTAAGGTCTTGCTCCTGTAACAGAACTGGGAATATAAATCCGAGTTATCAGACTTCCAGATAGACTTATTGTGTTACTAAACACCAGTTAGTTATATCTTAACATCATACACCAGAGAAGGAGATTTTTGGGAAAACCAGGGATTTGTGGAGGTTGCAGTGGAGTCAGCCTGGCTTAGTGGATGATGGGCTGTAAAAATAGTCCTTGAAAGGCATCTCCCATACTCAGATAATGTTAGTGTGGGTCAATGGACACTTGAAAAATAATCCAATAGTTTGAGAAGTGACCCATGACAGACCTGAATACGTAAAGGAATTGTGCAAGTGTATCTGTTATTTAATTTGAAGCTTAGTTTCTGTTTACCAGGGTTGTCTTTTCTTCCTGGAAAAATAATTCATCACCCTGCTATGAAGAATTTTTAGCTCTTAAATTTCTGCTGAGTATTTTTGTCTCCCACAAAAAAATGAGGATCAGCTAGAAAGAAATGATGTCTCATCATATAACATTGCATCATATTTGTGTCTGATGGACACTGTGTTATTCTCTCAGCATAATGAAGTTTGTCAGTTTTTTCTCTTCAGAAAAATACAAGGACTGACCTAAGTCATATTCAATACATCAGAGAGAAAACTGAAGTTGTATGAGGCCTGTCTAAAAACCTGGACTTGAAATGAATGAACTCTTTAAGTCAAGAGGGAGAGTATTGTGTGTTTTCAAAGACACTTGTACATATTGGAAGCTCGAAAACAACCTACTAGCTTTTCTCTTGTTGAGGTTTTTTTCCCTAAATCATTATTTTCTGAACTACTGCTATAGTTTTCTGTCATGCAAACAGTTAATTCTTCTTGTATTTGAACAAAGAAACTCATGTTCTGTGAAGCATTCTACCTAGAAAATAAGGCCTTGATCCAAACTGAAGAGGAGGAGGGTCAAATATCCTTAGAAACATTTTCTTGCTATAAATTGTATGGTGTGACACCACAACTTATTATGCAATTTTTAAAGGCTGTGGCTCTTTTTTTTTCTTTCTTTGTTTCTGTGCCCAAAACTCCTATCCTGGCAAAGGACAGAATGGGCCTTTTTAATCTCTGGAATGACAATGCAATATTTGTGTGTCTTCTTGATCCCATATCCAGCCACATTTCAGGGTGCAGTTTTGTGACATATAAATGTATAATTTATTCCTAAATGCTGAGGAGCCTGTTTTGGTCTTTGATTGTAGACTTCTGTGATAATATTTGATTTTATTCATATTTTCTTTCACTTGTTCACTTTTATTGCTTTGGCCAGTTAATGGAACCCCAAGCAGTCAGTTATCCACCCCAAAATCTACAAAGTCCTCCAGTTCTTCACCAACAAGCCCAGGCAGCTTTCGTGGACTCAAGGTAAGAGCAAGAACCATCAAACCCCCTAAATTTCATTATTCATTGACTGTGTGACACTGGTGCTGAAGGAAAAATAAAAAACTATAATTTTGGAGGGTAGCTTTGCAAGTATAATTTTTGCTCATATGGAGAACAGATCTGAAGTAAAATTTTTTGTTTTGTCTGGGTTGAACACTCAACTTAGGAAAGGCAGAGTGTGATGCTGGCTTGAATTATGCCACTTTGTCCTCCAAGTTTTCCATTGTTCTGTGGACTGCAGAAATCCTCCAAGCAATGTGTATCCCTTCAGCCTGTATAAATGTAGTGTTGTCTTTTCAATACCTTGTAGTCTGTAGCATTGCTCAAGTTTCATCCAAAGCAGTCTCATTTCTCCCTGGCATCAATTTCACCCCTCAACCCAGTCTCCTGCCTGAAAGCATTTTAGGGCTTCCTTTGGGAGCAGCCTCATGTCTGGCAGATTTTTCTGTGTTGCACCAAGAGGTTTCTCTCCCTCTCCTGCTTCAGAACTGGCTGCATTGGCAGTTCTTGGAGGCTGCTCTGTGCCTTTGGCTAAGTGACATAAAAGGAACAGTCTGGAGTACACTGGAGCATCTCATTGCTGCATTTGTGCAGCAGTCCTTTCAAGGGGAATTTTCTTATGGAATCATCAATTGCAGCCTTTCTGGAAGCAGACTTGATGGTTTGCACTGATTATTCTGATCAAGCAATAACTCCTATTGGTTAACAGAATGTTTGTGAAGAGGCTGCATAATTCTGTGAAAACTGTTTTCTCCATTAGGAGACTAGCTAAAGGACGTGATTTGAATAATGCTCAGATTTGGGGTTTGACATGCTAATTGTTATCAAGTCTTGTTTTGCAAGGAGTATGGCACTGGTTTCTGCCAGACTGCTGTGTTAATTCTGACAAAGGGTTTTGATTCATTTAATGTATTTGTTTAATTGTTTAAATTTTAAATGAATTTTAATTATATCTGTAGCTGTTTGGTCAAATAATTTTCAAGAGCAGTAATAGCTCTGACACGGAAAATTAGAACTCTCTGTCTGGACAGCTCCTCTATGGAGCTTACAGTAGAGGATGTCAGAATCACTGGGCTTGAGGCTCTCAGCTGGCCTGCAGTATATTTAAGAAATGCTTTTTGGTCTTTCTTTAATGAAATAACAAGTTTAGGAACGAGATCATTTGCCTTGTTTTTTTCCCACTGCTGCCCGCTCTGCTTTTAGCTGATTCAAGCTCCATTAAGGCAGAGCTAATTCTGACAGCAGCAAGCAATTCTCACCAATTCTCACCAAAGTGGGCATGAACTTTCACTCCTGTTCACTTTCACTCGAGTAGGCTGCTGTACTTTTTCAATTTGGAATTTAATTCGTTCTGGGTACTAATGGGGTTTTGTGCCAAATAATTCACCCCCATGTGACCAAAGAAAACAGCAAAACCAAATTAAGAGTCTCAGACCTGATGTGTTACTGAGGTAGTGAGTCCCTCTTGTGTTATCCTTTAGGATGCATCTGTTTAGCAGGGGTGTCCCAGCTGTGCTCCTGAGACTAAAGATAGGGAGAGTTATCTGGTGAATCCAAGGGGGAATTCCAAAAGATCAAGTGTGCTGTTCAGTTGCACTTGTTTCTCAGTTATGTTGTAATAGTGGGGACTGTTCTGAGGAAGTATAAAACCAGTAGCAGGAAGGCATAGTTTTATGCAAAACGAGATAATTTTAAGTAATTCATGCACCTGTTTGTGAAATTGGGAAAAAATTTTGGTTACTCTGATGAGAATAAAGGGGGAAGCAGGGAACAGTTTTACTATTTAGAGATTATTGTTTTTCCTTATTGTTTAATAGTTCCTTATTGCTAAGACTGCATTGCTGCACAGATAAGCAGTCTGGCTTCCTGCTCTTGTATAAATAAGGTGCCGTGATTACAGCTGAATGAAAATTTAGTTATAAATACCATGTCAGTGACCGAATAAGGTGTATTTTAGAGTTTTCTGTCTTTAGGAGTTCAATATTTTTAGTGATTTTTTGTGTACAAATCATATGTGCTTGTTTTTGTAGAGGGTGAAACAACAGGACTGAATAATGGTTTTCTATAAGCTTGAGGCAGTATAAAAAAGGGGAAAAAAATCAGGGTTGATATTTCTGGTTCCTGTAAAAAGCAAAGCATCAGAGCACCTGCACTTTAACTGCACTTTAAAAACTGTTTTATTTGAAAAGCCAGAGCAAAGTAAAATATTTTACTATAGATTAGAACCTTGCTAAGCCTTTTGTAGTTTGACAATCAATGTAGAGCATAAGTGATGTGCTAGTCATCAAGGCAGCCCAACTTGCAAAAATACTGATTGCAGCAGCAATTTCTTCTCAGTCTCAGACAGTGAATCTTATATCATATTCTCTGAATGCCACTATTCCCTTCAAGAGAAGTCTTTTCAGTCCCCAAGGATTCCTTCTGCTTCACAGCTCTTTGTTAGGAGTGGTATGTTCAGGCACAGAAAATTCCTCGCAGGAAAGACTCCTTGTGAAGAGTTTGTCTTTAAGGGGAAGGGCCTTCTTTCTGTCCTTTCTAGCTCTTCCAACCAGAGTGCCCTTGTGCTATTAATTGTTCAGTGCATACAGTAAGTCCAGCATCCCAGGCTTGCAGAAGTTTTTTTTAAATAGTGGACTCTGAGGTTGTATTGAAGTCAGGAATTAAAGCCATGTTTCAATAATAGTAAACATGATGGAATTTCTCCACAAACCCAAATAAAACCTTTATTCTGGTAAGTGACAAATGTGGATAATATGCCCCCAATACCCTATATATTCTTATTCAGGCTGTTTATTTTTAACATCCCAGTATTATTCTGTAACTCAGCATTTCACTTAGAAGAGGCTTTGTTTCAAGGTGAAAATTTAGATATAAAAATTAACAAGTATAGGCATGAAGTAAATGACTACTCTGTACAGTGTTCTCTTTTGATCAAATATGCTGAGTTTATTTTTCTGTTGAACTCCCTTGGAGATAAAATCTGGTGCATAGGTTAAAAATAAAGGTAGTGGTGCATTTGGTGTCACGGGACAGCTGACCAAGAGGAGTCCTTTTGCTGTTCTGTAGGCAGTGGAAAGGTTTAACATTTTGCTTTGGTTGTAGGTGTACATTTCTATGCAATGCTGTTAGGGGTGATTTGACTCTTAGCTCTTCCAGGACATCTGTTATTCTGCACACATTGTACCATAGAAATCATCCAGAGACTAAATTAAATCTGGAAATTGGTGTAACTTTGGAAAGTAGTGTCATAACTTCCTTACGCTTACTTGGATTGCTTTGTTGTCCCCTCCTAAAATTAAGAACCACGAAGTCTTGCAATCTTTTTAAAAATAAATTAAAATCATACAAATAAAGAGGCTTTACACTTGAAGCCTTTCTTAGACTCCCAGTTATGCTAAATAGCCTTGGGTTTGAATTTCTCTGGGTATTACTTTTGCAATTGATGGACCAAATGACCAAAGTGAAAGGGCATTAGAACCTGATCCAACAAATAACTTAAGTATTTGCTTAACTTTCAGCTACTGAGCAGTGCCTTTTACTTCAATGAGGATGTTAATGTACTTAAGGTTAAACATGTGCTTAAGTGATTTGAAGGATTAGTGCCCATCTTCATCAAGGTTTTTAATCTCTCCAGTGTTGTACACATGTGCTTTGTGTGTAGTTATATGTAAAGATTCTTTACATATGATTATCCAACCTGGTGACACAGGGGCCACAGCAGTTCACAGAGGATTTTTTAAGTGATGCGTTTGGGGAATTTGCAATTCATGTTTAAGGCTCACTTAAAGAAATACTAAGTATCTGTCTTACACATTATGTTATTATTAAGCATTATATTAGTAAATACAACATCTCTACGAAACACTGATTGTATAAATAACATTTTATTTATGTTCGGAATGTCTTTCAGTCCCTTCTTTCTGCAGTTATTCAGGATAAGTTACAATGACGTAACCAAAGTGTCCCCAGATTTCAGAGAATACTTCTGCAAAGTTAATTCACAATTTCACTGAAATACTCATACTCCACAGTTAGATTCACCACCATCCCATGTAGCTGCCAAGGATTTAGGAATTACTTTCAATATGAAAATAATCCTCAAATGTTTCCACAAACATTCGTGTCATGGGTAGTCTGATCCTCAGTGCAGAGGTTTGCTGGCCAAGGCACCATGCCACTGCAAAAGAATATGGGTTTGTATCTGTGGATCCTTCCTCACACTCTAATGACAGAAAAAATAAAATCCTACCAGCTGTGGAGTTGTGGCAGAGCTAGGGTTGAACCTGCCATTTCAGATTCCGATCTAACACCTCAGCCACAATGGCAGAATTAATTTTATTTTTATTTTTGTGCTCTTTTTAGCTTTTTTTTTTCCTGATAATGTTTGCTTCCTTCTTGTGGCAAGAAGGAATGTGTCCAGTCGTGCTCTGCCCTGATTACAAGACTGAAGGAAGTTGGAAATGTGGGCTAGATGTTCCCATATATTGTCACTCACTGAAAACCCAAAACAGACTACTAATATTTTAGGCTGATGACTAATTCTTGGCCATGGTCTGTTCTGTTATCTCTGCTTCATGCTTGAAGAAAATGTGACTGACTGGTTAAGAAACTGACTCATGATTTTGTACAAATGTCATTTAACCCAAATGTCCTTGTTCCTAATCCCTGTTGAACAGACAGAGAACTCAGAAAGACAGCAGCATTAACATAGCCTGGGTATAAGTTATTAACAAGGAGCAGAGTAGTAGCTGCCTGCTTGCAGTTTGATGCTACTTCTGTGCCAAACACTGGTAAACTTCATTGTTTCAGGAGCTCTGCAAAATTAAGTTGTACAGCTTCTAGTTACTGTACCTTTAGCTGATCTGGCAGCTCAGCTGCCACTAGAAACTTAAGCATTCATTAGCATTTCATGAGCCTTTAGACAATATCCCTATCTGTCAGTTCAGTTCTTTCCCTGACAATAGTGTTAATGATTTAAAATATTCAGCAGTGTAACCAGACAATGTCAGCTAAAAGGCAAAATGCTGCATTTGCATTCCCGGTGCCTCAAAAAGCCATTTCAACAGACACTGAGCTTAAGGCAGAGAAGCATTTTAATCCGTCCTGTGGTGAGTGCTGAAAACTGCCATAATAGCCTGTGAAGAAAACAAGATCTGGAACTCCACAGAGCAGCAAGAGATGTTACACATAGGAGGGGGAATGATCTAAACTTTATTTTAATTTCATGCAGCATCCCTATACATAACTGTAATAGGAGAGCTTATAAAAGTGGTGCACAGAACATATCCAGTATATTTCACTATTTATGGCATTCATTCCTATGCCTCCACCCCTTTTTCAAAATAAAAACTTACTGTCGTTTACATCCCTGGGCAGTATGACAGGATGACTTAAAGTAAAATCATGAAGGTTCAGATCCAATACCATTTAAGTTGTTAGTGCAGGAAAGTCAGTTTTCTTTAGCTGTCATGCTTGAAAATCATTTAGATGTTTGTTTATTTACAGCGTCACAGTTATTAAAACTGGATCTAAAACACAGATATATCTGGATACATATCAGGCATCTAACTTGAAACACTTGTAGGTGTCATAAATCTTTACATCTATAATAACCTAAAATATAGCCCAATAGATGGCTAAATAAATCTGATTATCACAGATGTGCCTTGCCACCTAGGCCAGAATTGTAGGTGCAGCTGAAATTACTTTTCGTTGCTGTTTATTGAAATCTGTTCAGCTGCTTATCTCAATAGAAATATTGTGGCTGAATCTTAAATTGGGAAAAGTGACAATGATGAAGAACTTTGAGAAAGCAAGAATGAAAATAAGGTGGGAGTAGAAAAGTACCCTGACTCTGTACAAGTGGTTTTTGTGGGGTGGGTTTTTTTTCAACTTGGCTGCTTTTTTTTGTGGCTCTTTCTTGTGATTACCATCAGAAACTAGAAGTTCTTGTGTACTTCCACAGATCTCCCCACATGGTGGATCTTCTTCCAATGTGAACGGTGTGCCTGAATCACTCCGTTGCCAGAGTCCCGAAGGTAGGACACTGATAATTGCTGGCATTCCTTGCCAAAATTTTGCTGTAGATGGCACTTGCCTTAGCACTTTCAGATGGTTTCTGATCACGCCAAATCATTTTCTGTTTGGAGATGATTGTTAGCTTGTTGATTCATGTCGGAAACAATTTTAGCACAATTTGTACATCAAGGCAGTAAAGTTAGGAAATAAAAGTTGTTAATTTTTTTTTTTTTTTTTTTTTTTTTTTGTCCAGTGGTAGCACATTACTGGACCTTGCTCTTCAATAGTCACTGTTAGGAATGTGACTGATTTTAAACATGACTTGCATTATCTTTTTGGCTGGATTGAAAGAGGAACCCTCCTCAAAAAAGCTCATTGGGCTCACTGGCCAATCAAATGACCTTAGCTAAACTTAACCTTTCATTGCTCATCTCTTTAAAGCAATGCCAATTATTTTTAAATATTTTTAAATTTCATTTTGGAGTAATGTTTTTTATTTTAAAAATACTGAAAGAAGCATATATCATAATTACTTGCATTTTGGATGTTTTAGGAGCACCTACAGAAACTTAAAGGAATTCAGCAGATAAAACTTCTTGGGTCTTTCATGTGCATTGTAGCTGAATCTTATTTGCATTTTTGCTTTGAGTTTGCAAAAAAATGAGTCAAAAAAGTAATTTGAGGTCAGAAAATTTTAGATGAGAAACTTCTAACTGTAGTCATTACTTATAGAATATGCCTATACAAAAACATAGCAAGAGTATTTGTGAGTTCAAAGGTCAAATAACTTTGGGTCCATCTTGTTCTTCTTTACACTTGAGATAAAACCAAGGGAATTGCAGTGGAGAAAACAGCTTACTTTTAAGTTTTGTTTTGCATTTGTGACTGGTTTGTATCTGTGGAGTCCATTGGGGATATATTGCATCCTGCTGACACTTCTCTTCAGCTTGCATTATTGACTTCTATTTTTTTTTTTTTTTTTCAGGCTTGAATGGAAACAAGTTCTCAGGGTCATCTACCATTCTTGAGAAGTATAAAGTGGGAAAGGTGATTGGTGATGGCAATTTCGCCGTTGTAAAGGAGTGCGTGGAACGGTGAGCAAGGAAACTGTTCAGTCCTGCTCTTTGTTGTACTGGATAAAGCCCTGTGCATTTATATAGACAAATGTAGAGAGATGAAAGCAGAGAGCAATTGCAAAAATATGCACACACTTCAGGAGAAACAGGCACAGCAAAACATGCAGAGCCTCCTATGTTTTCTTCTAGGAAAGGGATACGAGAGCAGCAGAGAACCATGGCTTTTTATCCCACAAACTAGAGGAGGCATCACCTTCTCATGATGCCTCCTGAGGGAACACCACAGCTCTTCAAGAAGTCTCTCACACCACAGATGGTTGTGGATGGCAGGAAATTCTGTGTGGCATCTAAACAGAGTTTGAGTCCCCGCTGCCTGCTGCTGATGTGATTTTTCACAGTCTTCAGCATTCTGTGGGCAGAGTCCCCTAAAGACATGCAGATGTGGTGGCTCCCTTGGGCTTGCTGCTTGTATTTTGTGGTGTGAGCCAGACACTTCACATGAACCCTCCAGTATGCCTGAAACATCCTTGTGCCTGGTTCCCTGTGGAATAGGCAGGAGACCTTTACAGACCTGTGCAGTGCTGCTGCTCTTCCTCTGCAAGCTTTGTGTCACACTTTGCTGCCAGTGCAAACATAACAGATGATTTGACTGTCGCTTTCTCAGTGTATTTTTTCTTTAGAACCACCTTCTGCTATCTTCATCAACCTGAGAGTTATGTCAGTTTCTTAAATATTATGAGGGATCTCCAACTTGTACGCAAATACTGGGAAAACTCAACAAATGACTGTGAAAAAACATAAATGTTAGAGAAACATTCTATCATTTGATCCTCATCTGCTGGTTTTAGTTAAATTGAAAGAAAAAGAATTCTGAATGGAAACATCTCACTCCAGAACTGAGGTTAAACTAAGAGGTCTGTAGTTCCCTGAGTGCCCTTGGAAATTCAGTGTCAGCAAATGGAAGGTCAATGACCCAACCTTGTGGTCCTCTGGCTCAGCAGACTGGGCAGCTTCTATCAGTGGCACTAAGACTGAAGCAAACAAAGAAAGCATTCCATGCCTTGGCTTTATCTTAATGTCTGTTAGTCAGGTGACAGTCCTCAGCAAGTTCCAGTGTTTTCTTTCCAGCTCCCTTTGCTATTGACACACTTAAGAAAGCCTTGTTGTCTGCCTCAACACTGGCCAGTGTCAGCTCTAATGGGGCTTTGGCCTTTCCTCTCCTCTCCCTGCATGCACCAACCACAGCTCTGTAATCTTGCTGCAAAGCCCCACCTTGCCTCCAAAGAGCCTCTTGAGCACCACAGGGAGTTCTCTGCTCAGCCAAGCTGTTCTCTGCCACCTAATGTTTGGAAAAATTGAAATCTCCCTCAGGAGCAAGGGCTACTGATCCTGTAATTTTTCATTGTTACCCACAGAGTAACTCATCCATGCTTACATCACAACCCAGACACCCCCTACACCATCTCCTTTGTTTTCCACTGCCCTTATCCTCACCCAGAGGCCTTCATGAGAGACAGCAGATTAAAAGCACAAGTTAACATATTTATATTGAAATATAAGCTGTGCATTTTGGAAATCACTTAAATCCCACTGGAAATGGGACAAAGGCTGCTAAGTCACTGAATGTCATCTGTGCTTTTTGGAATGAGGAAACTGGACCTCAAGAACAACCCTCCAATTATAAAAACTTTTAAAAGGCACAATTACACTTCAATATCCAGTTTTGTTTGTGATCAAATCTTTAGTGTAACATAATTAAATTAATATTGTGTAAAATAAGTATATGACGATAGTTGCTAATAATAATGATGACAGAGGAAATGCCAACCGTTAATGCTTCTCTTTTAATTTCTATTAATTATATTTAATTTCTAATAGTGTTGTGCTAAGAAGGCTTAGCTGTGGAGCCAGGATCCTATTACACAGCTACCAGCTGGGATGTTCTACAAAAAGAACAAGAAAAGACTAAGGTGGTCTCTTTTGTGCCTGTGTGTCTGTATATAAAGACATGAGCCAACAGATGGGCACTGACAGCTCGAGAGGACTCCCAGAAACCTGTCAGACAATGCTGGTGCACAATGTGCAGGGATATTAGCACACAAACCGTGTGGGTTGTAACCACCTCTTCTCTCTGGGTGCTGCAGTAGAGGACATTTGCAAGAGGGGTTTGAAGAGGGATGAATTTGCTTTGTGAATGTTAACTCCTCTTGCTCACAGCACGAGTGCTGAAGGTTCTCTGAGTGGGTGCTGCTGCTGAGTTGTTCTCAGGCTCTCTGATATAACGGTGTAAAGGACAAATTGAGATTTTGATTTCCACGCTGCACTCGTAGCAGATTTACATCGGGTCTGTAACATGAGAGGTGGCGTCTGTAACATGAGAGGTGGCATTTCACAGATACCATTTCGATAAGGGCTTCTATCTAAAGACCAGATCAGGTTGTAACTATGACAACCTCGCAGATACAGCTGCACTTCCAGGGCAGGGATTCTCGCCTGCAGTTTTTCAATAATGCATAAATGGAATGTTAGGTGTTAATTCAGTTTCTTTTGTCTGTAAGGTGCTGATTTTGAACAGCTGTATCTAATGCCAATAGCACAGTGAAAATCACCCTGGAAGTTTGAAAAGATGCCTGACTTTTGCTTTTGTATCTATTTCCCATTTTCTAGCAGTGTTCTGATGCACACTGGAGTCTGTAGGCACTGGCACAGAACAAAATATCAGCAACTTGGTCTTATGGCAATTTCATCTGATTTTTAATTCATCAATAATATAAGTCATAATTTCTTCTTTGTTTAAAAAAAAAAGATTAAATTGTGTTGCTTTTTTTCCCACCAATTTTTCCCCCTTCCGGCGATTTTTATTGCTTAAAGGGATGAAAGACAAACAAGAGCTCCTTTCTGTGAGAGTATTTGCTGAAAACAGTAATCCTTTTTTACTTTGTATATGACCCACCCTGTTAAATGTCATGGGCCTTAGATGACTGCTGTAGAATTCCACAAAATACTTTAAAGAAGAAAAAAAGCAGTAAAAAAGCTCAAAATCAGAGAGTAATAGATTGTACAGGATTTTAGACTATCTGCAATGGACTATGGGAATTTAGCTCTGTTGAGTTCTATTGAATTTTTTTACTAGCAAATCAATCTTCACACATCTGTGTACATGATTTTATCTTCAAAGCCCACCAGTTGGGCAAAGCTAAGCGGGAGGCTGAAGGCAAATTTTGCCTTAAAGAAGTGACAGAGTTGTGCCAGGTCACAAAGCAGAAATTGCTGCTGGATCCTGGCATTAATACACCAAGAGAGCTGGGTTGTGGTAGTCAGGGAAACAGCAGGCACAAATGCTGCTGAGGAAACAAAAACCAAACCCAGGTCTGCTCTGTGAATTTTCTGTCAGGAACCTGCATGGGCCACAGCAGGCTGTTATGATTGGTGTATGTACAGAAAATGCCACAATTTTTCTAATTAATGGCTCTTGTGTTTTTCTTGCTTAGGTCCACAGGAAAGGAGTTTGCCCTGAAGATCATAGACAAGGCCAAGTGCTGTGGGAAGGTAGTGTACAACCATTTGCATGGGTACAGAAGCAGCACCAGCAGCTGCTCATTAGTCATAAGTGGTGGGTGTGTTTGGGTTTTCTGACTGTTTGCAGAGTGTCTCTTTAGCAAGATGAGAATGTATCCAAGAAGCAAATAATAAAAGCAGCGAGTGTTAGTCTACTAAATAATAGAGAAAAAAACAACTAATTGCTGCCTATTTTATTGGGCTGACAAAATGCTAATATGCACCCAAAATCTATTGGACAATTTTGATGTGTAAAACATGAGAGGGGAGATTTGCAGCTATATGTTTATTTATGTAATTCCCATCCCACTCTGCCTCTTATTTTTCTCTCTGTATCGCTCAACACAGTCCTTCTATAAGCAGAATGTGGATTTGAAAAGAAATTCTCGCAACCTTTTCTTTCTGTTTATTATGTAGTGTCACCTTCCTGTATTAAGAAAGCTCTCTTGTGTTCTGAAAACTTTCTTTTAATTCAAACTTTTAACGGAAAAATCCAAAATTGTCTCTTCAGGAGAACAGCATCTCATATAATCCAAGCAAATGCCTGAGAGTGTCAGACCTCTTCTTTCCCTTCATATTTCTTGAGTATAGATATTTTTTAAAAGGAAGAATACCTGCCTCCCCTCTTTGTGTGGTAAGGAGCTGTGTGATGCTGTGATGACTTCCTATTAGGAGAGGTCCTCAAACAGAAACATTTTATCTGTGCAGATTTTAAAGCATGTATTAGGTGCTAGGAGATGAGGGTTTCATTTCACCTCATATTCTCCGGGTTTATTTAGAAAATTTAGAAAGGATCATAAAAATGTGCAGCCACAAGAAAAAGTGCTAGGATTGCATTTCTGAGATTAAAATGTTGCAATTTCTTCAGCTGTGGAAAGGGTGACCCACTGTAAACAAAATTTTTGGACGATGTGTACAGCTTACAACTTTAGATGGTTTTTATTACTTGTCTGAGTCAGCTGCTTAGGTATCATAAACGGGAATGGTCTGTAGATGGATAATCTATTTTACATAGTAGAGTTTAGAGGAATTTTCTATTTATCGTTCTCCTTGCTTTTAAACGTATATATAAAAAACCCCCTATGGATGCATAGTTGCCTGTTTTGAAAGGACCTGTATCTGTATAGCTAGAGATTGTTGGAAGATGTTTACACTTCTCAGGTGTAAAGTGACAGAATCATCCTGGAAGAATTCCAACAAAGGAAAAAATTAAATTTTGCTACAGATTATTCCTTCCTCACTCAGTTCCACAGACCTGCCTTAAAAGCACCCATCCAGCCCAAATTTGGATGATTTAAGTGTTGCTCACTGTTCCTTGATCTTGGATGTTCAAAAATTTGAATCCAATTGACTGTTTTCCATAAATGGCTTAAATTCTCATTACCCAATAATGTCTCTGTAAATAAATCATATTAATGTGGACTGAAACATATTGCACTATCCAGGAGAACAGCATAACGAGTTTTGGAATTATTATTTTTTCTTACATGGCAAAACACAGCAAGACAGTGGGGTGCTTGAAAATAACTAGCTACATAGTAGTCAGCATTTTTTGGAGGACAGATTTTTAAACCGTAGCTCAACAACATTCTGGAGCTTTTTAAAAAAAATACTGTTTATTTTAAATATTAATTATATCTGAGCAGTTTAGTCAGGAAAGCGCAGATAAAGCCATTGTGCCTTAGTTGTAATTAATGGGTGTAATAAATTTAATATGTCCCTTGTTCTTTAGATTGAGAAAGCTGTAATGATCTTCTAGTTTTCTCTTGGACTCTTAATGTTAGTTTTGAATTTCCAGGCTGCCATCCCTAAGGCTTAGTATGCTGTGGCTGTTCACGTCTGTCTGGTGATGAGGTTCAGCACTGTGTTTAACAGAATTGCTTCCTGTTTGTCTGTTTTGTTTTCTCTCCAGAGCACTTTGCTTGGAGCAGGCACTCAGTTTGTTCAGAGTGACCATTGCTGCTCTTTCAAAGTGAATTTCAAAGGTGTGATGTTTAAGTTTAACCCGTGTGTGCCGCACTGTTCTCTCACAAAGCGAGATGCACATGTGGCCCTGTGGTTTCTGAGCCGTGTGGCCACAGAAAGCTTTAGCAAAAGCACAATGCATCCATAAATAACCCCGGGAAAAGAAGGTGAAGTGGTGTAAGATCTCCAGGCACTGCACAGTGGATCACATCTCCTCCTAATGCTCTGCTCACAGCTGCATGAAGTGCATGCTCCTTATCAGTGCATTCAACAGGGATAAGTTCCCAGTCCAGTGACTTGATTTGTTCCCTGTCAGGGTAGAAGGATACTCGTGTCTGATGCAAGCATTGTTTCTTATTTTGCAGAGAACCTAAACACAATATCCATATTCCAACATTCATAAAGGAAAACTAAAATCATTCTTCATGTGGAAGGAACACATAATTATTTTTTCTCTCCAGTGTTAAAATGTTTTAGAAAACAAGGCATTTGAAACTAATTTGTTCTCAAAAGCCATTACATCCTCAGAAGCACAGAGAAGGGGAAATTGAACTCAGTCTGTGTGCTGTCAAGCTATTGGAGTCACAACAATTTAACTGAGCTATTACACATTTTGCAGATTGTAAATGTGAACAGACATATAAAATGAACCAAAATCCATAACCAAAGCTCCCAGAATATTTTTTCTTGAATATATTCCACAACTTAAAATAAAGTC
Organism: Cettia cetti; assembly: GCA_013401135.1. Classification (NCBI taxonomy): domain Eukaryota; kingdom Metazoa; phylum Chordata; class Aves; order Passeriformes; family Sylviidae; genus Cettia; species Cettia cetti. Next base: position 92,582 of record VZUI01025604.1, on the reverse strand, counting down.
CTTGGATAGAAATCCTTGGTAATCTGTCCTTGAGTAACCTACACTAAATGAGAGGTGAAGGCTGGAGAGGATCAAGAACATGTTAGCCATTGATGAGGGGTGACAGGTTCCAGTGATCCAGCTTGGGGACAGGAAGGTTCTGAACTTAATTTCACCTCATAATACCCACATAAGAATATAAACTGCACTTCCTGAATTGCTGTCACGTTCTGGGGTCTTTTTCAGAGATGCCTCATTCATTATGTCTGTGAAATATATTTTAAATTAAATGTGGTCAGTGATGAAATAGATAAAATCCAGCAACTGAAAATAACCTTCTGCTAGATAAAGTAATCAGCAAAAAGGGTGCTAGATGAAAAGTGAATTGGCAAATTCATGTTTCAGATAAACTTGTATCCTCTTCTGAACAGGAACACCTGATTGAAAATGAAGTGTCTATTCTGCGCCAAGTGAAGCACCCAAATATCATCATGCTGATAGAGGAAATGGACACCCCCACAGAGCTCTACCTGGTGATGGAGCTGGTCAAGGTAAGGCTCAGGGGTCTTTGTTTGTCATGTTTGAATTCTCTGAGTGGTATCTTGGAACGCTGACATCTTGGGAGACATAATCATGTAAGGTTTTAGTGACAACCTGCATTTTTAAATCATAAAAATACACTTGCAAAGCAGTTATGTTAATAGGATTTCTTTCTCTTCAGTTGTAATTTGACTATTAACATGGATTTGAAGCAATTTTCCAATGTGCACAGTCTCACAGAGAGAAGTGGATAGTGTGTTTTATATCATGCCTACAATATGAAGGGGTGATAGTGATACACATTTACTAACATAACACCTTCAGTTATTTTACTATTCTCATTATTTAATAATTTGATTTAAAGAATTGAACTCTCTGTAATGAATTTATCTTAATACATAAGACAAATAGATTAAATTCGAGCAATTTTCATCCTGGAAAACCAAAACTCAAAAGATCTCACCCATTTTGCTTATATCAAACACTTCACCAGAAAGCAGATGCTGCTTTTGTACATGTACAGAGAAAATACAAATATTCATTTTGCTGTCACCTTGTAAGCCAAATACATGAGTAGCATCAGGTTCTAGTCGTGCATTCTCTTGTCTGAGTTCTGTACATGCACAGCAACACTGCACATCAGCTTGATTGGCATGTCAGATGCAAAGAACATACAGCAAAAGCAGCACTGCTCACTTTTTGAACAGCGCTTTTTATTTCTGACTGAAGCACTGTTACATTCAGGAGTCCCCTCTAGAATGGTTGCCAGAATGGGAAACTTCTAAAGAAAGAGTGTAGTTGTTGAATACATAATTTCTTTAGCCCACTCGTCTTTCCTTATTTCTAGAAGTTATTTTTATACCCTATAGGCTTTTTGGGGTTTCAAGATGGTATTTTTATTATGTTTTAATTCACCACCATCTTGGCCTGTATTTCCTGAATTGCTGCTTCTCTTTGGTGTGCACTGAAATGCTTGGAATGCCACCCACAGCTCAGACAGATCACTCCTACAGATGTATCCAGGGAAACCATCATGGAGACACCCACATGAAATTTGTTGCAATGACTGAAAATGCTGCATCAGTAACTCACTGACATGTTGCTGTGTATTCCCAGAGGAATAGGGCATCCATAAACAGAGCTTGACACATTCAGAAAACACCTGGAGGTTCTGCACTTCGATGTATCTCAATCAGTAGATTAGTTTATGTTGGAATGTGTTTATCTTTTTTGTCCTCTTCATAGCTGAATTTATTTGGTATTTCTTGCAATATCTGCAGAAATTTGAATTTGCTGAATATTTGTTAGGGGGTTTTTTTATTATTTGGCTAATTTATTTTAGGCTTTACTCAAAATCAGGGCTGTTTTTTAATATGTTGAAGGTATTATACTGGTAAGATGAAGAAAAGGGATGCAGTATGCCTATACCCGTAGGTAATATAAATGAGTGATCAAAGGTAGGAAGATTAATAGAAAAAAAATCTGTGATTTGCCCAAGCTCAGACACCAGAATCCTGGAGTACAGTTAAGAATTTATCTAGATGACCAAAGTCCCAGTCTAGTATCTTGGTGACAAGATCATCTTTCTGCAAAATAATTTTGGGAGATTTTTAAAACAAAATGCCATCTTAATTATTTTTTTAAACAGTGGTCTTTTTCCTTTCCATTACATAGGGAGGAGACCTATTTGATGCCATCACTTCATCTACAAAATACACTGAGAGAGATGGGAGTGCCATGGTCTACAATTTAGCCAGTGCTCTCAAATACCTGCATGGTCTCAACATTGTGCACAGAGACATCAAACCAGAAAATCTGCTGGTACGTCCCATTTATTTTCCAGTATTTTCTTTTACTTTGTTCTCATTAATGCAAATGCTTGTGTATAAATGTCAAGGAGCACAGCAGAGAACAGCAGGCATATTAATTTAGAATAAGTGTGTATGAAGTAAATGTTTTGCCATGAGATAGCAATCACCATAATGCACGAGAGCTGTGCTCAAACCTGTCCTTAGACCTATCTTTATTTACATTTTGATTGGCTGCCTTTTGGTTAAGCAGGAGTATTGTCTCACAAAACAGTGTATTTTAAAGCTATGTCAATGAATCATTTATCAGTTTGCAAGTGGGAGAACGGTGGGCTGAAACCCTTTTCTTCCATTTCTTTGAACAATCCTATGGTCACCATCTGAAGCCAGTGTTTTTTTCATTTCACTGTCATAGTAGGATCAGTTTTCTGATGGGAAATTAACTGGGAATTAACCATTTACATTGGTTTATTTTTTTTCCTAGGCAACTGGCTACTTTTGTTTTCAGCAGAGACATAAAATAACAGTGTTGACAAGAATTACCATGAAGTCTGCTGTGGGAACTACTTCTGCCCTAGTCCACAGAGGGCATCATTCCCATTCTCTCCACAGAATGGGATCAGCATATGCTGTCCTGCTTACATGCAGGGGATACACTTGTGCATTACATATGGGATATTAAGTGTCACGCCCTGCACAAACAGGGCCATAATCTCCCCTGCTTGAGGCATTTTTTAAAGTCTTTTGTGGTGTTTGTCAGTCCTGTCTAATGAGTTCACACGGAGAGGAGGAGTCATGGCTTATCCCAGACTGGATTTTGAACTATTACAAGGACAGGGCTACAAGCTAAAAATATTTCCTAATTAATAGTCAATTCTTTCCCCAGTAATTCCACTGACAGTGTTTAGCAATTTAAATAAACCCTCAAATAAATTAGATTGTTTAGCATGGGGGAAGGCTTCTCCTGGAAAATGCAGTCACAGCAATGTGGCACTTGAGAGAGAAAATGAAGGTGGAAGTCTCACGTACTATTAGTGCATCTCCAAACACAGACAGTCCAAAGAAATTTTAAGCTCTCATTAGTGATTGAATCAGTTATAAATAGGCACAAATGCCCTTTCTGCCTAGAAAGCCTAAAGAGATTACTCAACAGATGCAAATCTTACTCACTGTGATTGACAGCAGCAAAATGTTGAGATAACATCCTGGTATTGAATGTAAATGCAAATAATTCCCATCAACTGCTACCTGTAATTGCACACAGTTAGGATTTTTGTGCACGGGGTCATCCAGCCTGTCTGGATGGGAATTACATTCCCTTTGCTAGTCATGCATTTAAAAAATGCAAACCCTAAGAGCAATAGCTGATATCAAGGTGTTATATAAAGGAGAACAAGTGTTTCCATTACTGATGTGAATTACACAGGGGAATGAAGAAAGGTATTGCAGTGCTCAGTTGTTTGAGAAAGGCAAATAAATTCAGCCATTCTGGAGATTATGGGGTCCTCCATTCTAGAAATTAGATGCCTTTGAAATCACATTAATATGAACATTTTACTTTAAGAGCAAAACTGAGATGAATTTATTAGGGGGATGTTTCCTTTGTGTCAGTCTGGCTTGCTTTATTCCTGCCATCATTGTTGTATAAGCACTTTTCTTTCTATCAAAATTCAGCTTCTTTCATCAATAAAATTACTAAGTGCTACATTGTTTATGGGCTTTTGGTAAGGTGCAGTTGAGTCTGCACAGAAACCTAAATTGAACTTGCCCAGAGCAAGCATAGGGAAGACATTTGCTGATGAAATTGCCCAGTATGCTGACTAGATTTATGCTAAGTTAACAAGATGTTAAACAAATCTGATTGTAGCTGCCAGTCCCATTTTGAACTCTAGGTCCCATTCAAATGAAAGTGGAGTATTATATTTTACTGAATATATTTAAAACTTCTCAAAATTCAAGGACGGGGTTTTCTTTTCCACCCCTAGTTGCTCAAGGCTGTGTCATGGTCTGATCTACATAGCTGGCAGACAGCTCCCCTGAATACTTGCTCCAGCTGCAATCAATGGGAAAATCATTTTTTCTCTCCTTTCCCTACAGGGCTGTGGAAATTACCTGTTTGACCCATCTTCTTGGTGTGGTCATGATGATTTCCCAGAGAAATCAGAGGATATAAAAATGCAGATGTTCTCCTCCTCATTCTGTGTTAACTTCTCTGACTCTAGGTGTGTGAATATTCAGATGGAACCAAGTCTTTGAAGCTTGGAGACTTTGGACTGGCAACGGTGGTGGAAGGCCCTTTGTACACAGTCTGTGGGACACCCACCTATGTGGCTCCAGAAATCATTGCAGAGACAGGGTGAGCATGGCTGCCTACAACTCAGGCCTGGTAACCACTCATTTTTGACAGGTTGTTAAGATCTTGTAAGATCTAAATGCCCCAACAGGCTGGCCCTCCATTGTTTTGTGACCAAACCACCATGGGTGCCACTCTCAGTTCCTCCAAGAGGCCAGTATCCATGCTCTGCTTGCTCCCAGAATTCTGGAATTTGGATTTTGTCCTTTGCCTCTTCTCCCTTCACCCTAGGACCAGTTCTGGTGCAGTGGAGTCCATTTGTTTGTGCTCCCTGCCTCACCTCAGCATCCAGAACCCACTGTAGCACCCGTGGCAACTGCCTGGGGAAGAACAGACAGGGAAAACCACAGTGTTTGCATTAGAAATGGAAAAATTTCTATTGGAAGGGGCTCCAGAGGTCACGTAGTCTCAACCTGTTCTCAGGACAGTTCTAATTAGACCATGTTGATTCAAGTGACCCTTTTGGGTGGCACATCCGGTTTGATAACAATTGAACAGTCACGTTATTCTGTATTTAACAGGTCATTGCATAAATACAGGAAAAAATTTATAAAATGGTAAATTTTCACTAATGGCAGATTTTCACAAGCCCTCTCTCCCTGTAGACCTCTGAGAACTCCATTCCATGCTCTGGCTGTCTCTTGCCTTAGCTGTGACCACTGTGAATTTCCTGATGGAGGGAGGTTTTGTTGTGATGTTTCACTCCTTGTTCAGTGCATTTGTTGCATTGAGAAACATTTCACAGCTGCAGTGAGCTCCGGTGTCAAGAGGGCACCTCATCTGCGTGCTTGTGATCTTGACAAACTGAATCTACTGAATAGGGGGAAAGGTCTCTTTTAGACCTCCAGTGTTTTAATTTCTGTGCTTTAGAAGAAAAGTGCAGTTCTTCCCTGTGTTACTCACTGGAGAGGCTGGAGAATTGGTGTGTCTTGTTGCTTAGCAACACATGATAACCTTAGAGTTGCTTCACTGTAGGGACTGAGAAAGCACATCCTTGTCTTTAATCATTAGTGGCTCTGGATTGGGAAGCATGGATACTGATTTGGATTTGAGTATATTCAAAAGACCCTGGAGAGCCCTGAGGCTTATGGTAGGGGAAAAAAAAAAAAATTCACAGAATCATGGTTTCTTAAAGACTGTAAAGGTGTGAAGAAAAACTCAGGCACAAAATACATCACCACATCAGCGGCAAGTAACTTAACACAGATTCTCACATAATCCTGTCAGTGTCATTTATTTTTGATTGGAATTCCTTTGTTGTTGCTGTTAATTCATCACAAGTAACACAGCCTTGTTTTCTCAGGTACGGCTTAAAGGTGGATATTTGGGCAGCAGGTGTGATCACCTACATCCTGTTATGTGGATTCCCACCTTTCCGCAGGTGAGTGCCAAAGGGAAAACCAGCACAAACAACCAAGTTCTTTCAGAGCAAGCCTGACCTTTCTCCCTGAAGGAGGCATCCTTGGGGGAGGAAAAAGGTGGATCAGATTGATGTGTTTTCCCTACGTTTTAAAGTGGTTTTCATTTGTTCCTCGTTTTTGGCTTTGGGATCCATTTTATTCCTTTGTTTTCCTACGGGGGCAGGTGTTTTAGTGCTGTGTGCGGGGTGTTGAGGGCAGAGCTGCTTTTCCTTTTGTCTGCATGCGGATCCCAGCTCCGCCATCCTCGGGCACGCACTGCCCTCCGCCGTTGGCGCTGGGACACAGCAGCTCCCGAGGAGCGGCGCTGGAAAACCAGGAGAGGGGGAAAATGTGCTTATGCCGCCTTTTTTACCTCGACTATCCTTGGGGGAAGTGCCAAACCGAGCGACGAGGTTTGCAAACCTCATTTTTGGTACTCGGAGTCAGGCTATGTGAGTTCTGCCGAAAACCAAATGGTTTTGGTTTGTTTTGGGTTGGGTTTTTTTTTGGTTTGTGGGGGTTTTTTTTGTTGTTGTTGGGTTTTTGGTGTTTTTTTTTGTTGTTGTTGTTTTTTGTTTTTTTTTTGCCAGAGAATGAGAAGGAATTAGCACATTTTAATAGGGAATTCTCCTCTTAACATGTAAATTACTAATGCAGGCCTGTATGTTCGTCTTTACAGCAAAATACTTAACAAAATAGTTAGGTTTTAACTAAATCACCACTCTGAATGAAAATATTTTGCAAACAACACAATTATTGTTGATGGAAAAATATTAAGTTTGGGTATTTGGGTTTTTCATGCTGTTTGTTCAAGTTTAAAGCTGAAAATGTGTTTTGAAAGATAGATTGTGGAAGCAAATGATCAGATTTTGGGAGTAGGGCACAGAGAATGTCCATATCATGAAAGTAAGGTCATAAGTGAAATTAATAAATGTGTGTTAGTTATGCAGTCCCTATTCCAGGGGAAGAGTTACCTCAATGTATTGGCTCAGAAGAGCTATCACTGTATAAACTTGCAGATTATGCATTTCTAGCAGTTATTAACATAACTGCTGTTCTAACTCCAAATTAAGTTAAAATTCCCATGACAAATTGGCTTTTTATCTCATAATGGGTTTTTTTGTTACTACTGTTTTACAGTGAAAACAACCTTCAGGAAGATCTTTTTGATCAGATACTTGTGGGGAAGCTGGAATTTCCCTCTCCCTACTGGGATAACATCACTGATTCAGCAAAGGTACTGATATTTTTTCTCACCTGAAACAGCATGTCTGACAAGCCCCTGTGCAGCCTGTGCTCAGTTAGGGAGGCAGCCTGGAGGATGCAGAGCAGCCTCTTCCCCAGTGCCCCAGCTGCTATGCCTTTTTAGTTGGTTTAGCTTAACAGTGCCTGATGAAAGCTCAGATGTCTCAGGCTGTCACATTCTGCCTGAGCAAGGGTAGCAGAATGCCAGCTGCACTCAGGGAACATCATGTGATACCCAGCTCCTTCAGGATGCACTTTGCAGCAGGTTCAGGGCTTCAGCTGTACAATAGTGTCTCTGAATGTGTCCCTCCTATCACTATTTAAAAAAGGAAAAATTATTGCCCTGTGGATTGGATGCAGTTGGCATTTCTTCCTATTTTACTTGAGGCATTTATTAGAGCTTTTCAAGAGGTGTGGCTATTACTAATTGCCACTGCCAGCAGTTCTTCTGTGATGGTTACAATTTTGTTTAAAATGATTGTGTCTGTAGGACAAAGATTCAAATTGTAAACACTTCTTCTCAGGTTAATTCACTAAAATGCTCTGAAAAATATCTGAGAACTCGCTAGCAAGTGGAGGTGGGTTTTTTTGGTTTTTTTATCCAGCCAGTGAGAAGCTGAATTTTTTTTCTGCATTTTTCTGCATTTCCCAATAGGTGTTTATCCATTTACCAACATTTCCCAAGTCCCAGTCATCTCACACATTTCCAGATGTGCATTCTGAACAAACAAGGTCCTCAATCTTGGTATTTAAGGTTATGTCTCTGACACAGGATGTATGACTGACACTGAAGAAGGCTTCAAGCAGCAACACTTTATTGCTCTCCACTACAGCCTTTTATGCCCCTTATCTTACATGTATTCCACCTGTGCACCCTACCTACCCTTCTGTGATTGGTCAGGTACCCCTCATTATTCCATGTTTCTTTACCTTCAGTACTGGTCCCCTGTCCTACACAGTTGTAGCCTGTTGGGGATAAGGCTTGGCGGCAGCCCCATTCCCTGTCACCACAACTGTGTGCCTGCATGTCTTACTTCAGACTTCCACAGACTAAGTAACTTGGCTGGTTGGGAAAGCTCTCAGTTAGGGGTGTGGTTAGCATCTGCTTGAATAAACCATTTCCCAAAAGTGAAGCAATGGACAGTCCCCTTAAAATAATCTTGAAACAATCTTGATAAATCGAGTATGAAAGACTGATAATTTGGAGACTATAAAAGGTTTTTTGAGGGGGGGACTTGGCTCAATGTCTTTTATTCTTCTGCACCAGCATAAAAGAGAACAGCTTTCAGATAATTTTATCAGTGTCTTGACTTTCAGATGCAGATTCTTTGTGTTTTTTACTGTGTGCATGTGCACTGCCCAGAGAGGATCTCATCTCTCCCAGGTCTGTTTTTGTTCTGGTCATGTGCACAAATATATAGAGAACAAAGTGGAACATCAAAGCTGATTTTTTTTAACATTTCTTTTTAATTTGTTTTCAATAGACTCAGTGACACATGAGTACAGTGAAGAAGTTGATATCAAACATGCTGCCTGGCAGACGCTTAATCCTAAATGGCAAATTTAAGTTCCACTTAAGTCACACTGGTATCACTGGCTCTCGTATCAGCTGGGGTTGTTTTTTTTTCCATCCAGGTATCAAGAAGATTGCATTGAGAACTTGGTGCAACAGTATTTTCAGTTTTAATATCCTTTCCCACTCTCTTCAAACTCCTTTTTTATTTTCTTTTTCAATGAAGGAGTTAATCAGCCTGATGCTACATGTGAATGCTGAAGCGCGGTACACAGCAGCACAGATCCTAAGCCATCCCTGGGTGTCAGTGAGTAAATCACATTTCACTTCTCTTCAATTTGACATTAAACCTGTAAATCTAATCATTAACATGTAGTGTTCAGAAGCAGCAGTACAATTAGCAAATATAATACCTAATTTACCTCAGACACTAAGTTGATGCCTGCCAGGTCCTTCATCTTCTCAGGCAGCAGCAAATGGGAACACCAAAGTGCATTTCTTATTGATTTAAAATCAATTAATTGTTAATAAGTACTAGGTTTACATGGACACAGTCAATGCTTATTTTCAGACAAGTTCTATAAGAGGGACTGAATATGATCTGTGGAGTTCCCTGACACAAGAGAAGACAACTATTAACAAGCGTATCAATGGCTAACAGCTCCTCTCAAATATATTTATGATATTTTATAACACCTCCAGACTTAGGACATGATGGGCCATTTAAAGTGATGATTTGAAAGAAATACAAGTGACAAATATGCTTTTCATTTTTAAGATTATTTCAAGCATGTTATTTTTAACTTGCTTGAATCAAACCTGCAGCTTGTAATTGTGGGACAGATCAATGCAATGAAGTGTCACACGTCATTTCAAGAAATAGAAGTTCATTCATAAAACAGTGAGTGATTGCTCTGTTCCTTTCCTCTGGAATTGTCTCTCATGTAGCAGACTGTGTTCACTTTTGGACTGCCTGTATAAATATTTACTATGCATTAAAAAGCAGAAAGTACCTGATGATAAAAAACTTTTTCTTTTTTTCCTAACTTGAATATTGTGTTCCTTCTTATACAGGATGATGCTTCCCAGGAGAATAATATGCAAGCAGAAGTAACAGGTAAACTGAAGCAGCACTTTAATAACACCTTACCCAAGCAAAATAACACATCTGCTGGGGTTTCTGTCATCATGGTAAGAAAAATTAACTTTTTTTTATACATTATTAGTATACTCTGCATATTTTCCTAACAGTGCTCTATGAGCATGTGTGGTGCAAGAATAGCAAACCCAAAACTAGAACCGTCTCTAATTCCAGTTCTTTACTGATGTACAAAATGTGGATTGTCTCATCATTGCTTAAGAGCAGCCACATCTATCACAGGGTGCTACCCAATAGATAAAAATGAGCTTTCAAACAGAAAAACATGAACACTAAGTAGGTGTATGTTAAAATGAAGTTTATTAACAATTTCAAATCCTTCATTATAAAAAGGTGGGTTTTTTTTTTATCATACTGCCCACCTAGTTAGTTAAGGAGGGTCTTCCTCTGTGCCTGAAGATGATTGCTTCATCTTGAGCATATTGTTGTTCAACACTACCTGTGCCAGGAAACCAGGCTCTATTCCAGGAACTTCCTTTCTTTCTGACCTTACTGGGACCCATCCTTGTCTGATGCAAGGATGGACACCGCACACAAAATATATCTTCAGTAACTTAAAGAAAAAAACCCTGTCCATGGTAACATAACAGGGACTTCCACCCTCACTCTCCCATTAGTATTAATTACTCTCAAAGCCCAGCCCACTTATGTTAACCAAGAATTGTTTTAATCATCTGAGAGCCAGTAAATTTAAATAAAATGTTTCTGCCTATATCTCTGTCTTTGCAAATTTGTGTGAGCTAAATAGGCAAACAACTTAAATGTAGGAAAAGTGATAACATAAAAATAAGTCAGGAAATGGATTTCAGGTTCATGCTCTTGTCTACATTTCATTTGACAGTTTGACTTGACAGTTTGAGGGACTTCAGAGCTTCATTCTTTATACTGTTGAGACTATGGATAAGCCTGAAGCTGAAAACTGGTATAAAATGCACTATATGTAATAAGAGCAATTTTAATTCTAACTCTCAGCCCCTCTCCAACTTGCATGCCACTTAAGCCTGTCTCAGATCTCTGACACAGCGTAGCTTCTGGCTTCTTATTGGTGTGGGTTTTTTTCTGTTAGCTACTGACACTCCTTCAGCCAGGAAAGTTCACCTCATTTTACCTTTTCCTGCTTTATTTCCTTCTAACAGGTATGGAAGGATGTAAATGCATAATTATTAATTGCTGAATGCAGCTCCCAGTTAATGCTGAAAGGAAAAGTAAAAACCTTGTTCAAAACACTGTGATCTAATGAGGGTTAAGCTCCCAATTTGTTATTCTTGCCCTGGTTTACCTTGAACATTGAAATTTAGTTACCTTTGTGTTCAGAAGTTCTTCATTTGCTCCAGCACTCATGGCTTACCAACATTGAGCTTCAGACGAGCACACTTTGTAACTCTGGTGTATTGCAGTGCATTGCTCTCTCAGTCCACCTGCACATCCACTGGAGCCCCTTTAGCATCACCTCATTCCAACACTGTCACCTGGCCCATGCAGATAATACCATCCTGTGGCAGATAAGTAAAACTGCACATCCCCAGTTCAGTATCCTTGCACAGGAGGCTCCTGCTGCCCCCAAAAGCATGTTGCTCTTAATTCATTACTGATTTTTTTTTTTTTGTCAATTAAAGAATGTTCTGTAAATCTAAATTTGTTGCAATTGTGTTAGTTCTGCTTAAAGTAAGTCTAGTTTCTGTCCCTTGCTTCCTTCCTTTTTTCCTCCTTTCCCAACGCCTGCATTGCTTTCCTCTGAGTAGGTCCAAGGCACTGGTACGTACTAACTGCGATGCTTTGTTCTGCTGCACAAAAAGTACATGGTCTCCATTTGTTACAAGAAAGGAGAAATAACTAAGCCAGTCTGAAGTGGAAAAAGCTGTACAGCCACACTAAACCAGCAAAGCAACACCTTTTAAACACTTAGGAAAAAAGTGTTCTGTCTTGAGTGGTGCATATCTGAAATAGGCTAAGCAAACACCAATGCAACATTTTTTACTTCCTCAGACATGTCCTGGTCTATTCTCCTGGCAGTCATTTTGTGCATGTCTATATCTTACTGTATCTAAAAACATCTAGAAAAAGAGGAGAACCCTTTGAAGACAGGAGCAAAGAATTAAACTGCTGAACTAAACATTGTTTCTATTTAAAATAAAAAAATCAATTGACACTTCCTTTAGAGCCAGACCTAAATAAATAAAAACATTCTTGCTTAGCAATAATAAAATTAAAAAAGAAAACCTTAAAGTGTATTACATAGGAATGTATTGCTGCTATGAGGACAGCACAGGAGAAAATCACGGTCAGCATGAACTGAAAGCATGTCCTTCCCCTTTTCATTAATTTTACATGTCATTGAAATAGCAGAAACCCCTATTTACAACCTTTTCCAGCAAGAAAAAAGACAATGCAATGGTGTCTTGGTAATGATAAAACTCCTTTAGACCATTACTAATCTCAAAAGCCCAGACTCAGTTCAGCTGCTCCTCTCCTTGCATGCTTCCTTTGCAGTGTTGATTGTCAGTAGTAGAGAACTCAGTTGTGGACTATGGAATTTTCTCCTTGTACCTCTATGCAGGGAGGCTAGTGATGTAACTTGAGTTAAAACAACAACAACAAAAACAAACAAACAAACAAAATAGGGTAAATACCTTTTATCTGCTGTCCTTGATGACTTTGATACAAGAAAAACACATCTGAAAAAATAATGCTAATTTTGACTTGTGTCAGAAAATTATTTCAGTATTAAATACCTTCAATGAATAGTGTATTAGTCAAACCCAACTTAAAACACACCGAAATTTTCAGGTTAGTAAAGCAAGTCCAATCAAAAAAAATAAATTGCTGAGGAAAAGGCAGAGCACCTGACCTTTACAATTAGCACACATCATTTAGAGGGCATGGAAGTTGTTGTCTTCAGCAGATGTACCACATACTCCAGATATTCCCCCTATTCACTACACAATTCTCAGTTTTCATTCCAACCTGTTGCTCCCTTCTCCTGTAAACCAATTTTTAAGTACAGAATTCAGAAATTATGCATTTTTACCACCGTGAGAGGTCATTTGCCTACTCTCACCACTAAGCAGAAAAGCAGGCCCTTTTCTTGGAAAAACTGTTTAGGTTTCCATCTGTCACCTTCCCCAGGGGCTCCCCTTCTGTACCTTGTGGTTTGTTACAGGAATTGTAGCACTGAGTTCTCAGTAAGAATCACCTGATTCTTGTGTCTGCAGAAACAAGGAATTTTGCTAATAGTTACTATGACAAGTTTCTTCTCTATCACAACCACTTGTGCCACCTTTTTTTCCACATCAGACTTGCAAAACAAAAATTTTACGTCATGGCAAGCACACACATGGAAGAGTTTTCCTTACATTTTCTAAAGTCAGCATCACAAAAATGATACCATTCATTTTATAAAAGATTTCTAATGTTATTTCTCCTTTTTTTATCCTGGCTGTACTGCATGCAGTTTATGTCTTGTAGATTGTTTTAACCCTTAAGACAGGGCTGTATTTAAGTGCTGTTTCATGTTTTGCCTTGGGTTTGTTTTGTTTGTTTGTTTGTAGAACACAGCTCTAGATAAAGAGAGTCAGATTTTCTGCAGCAAGCGCTGTCAGGACTCTGGTAGAGCTGGAATGAAGAAAATTTCTGCAATTGCTGCTGCAGCTGCTGATCCTCGTGTGGCTGGGTCCAAGCCCCTCCTCCCTGCTGCTCCTGAGCCACTCCGGCCCCCCATGCTGCCTTCTCCTGAGCTTGCTGGGGATCAGCCTGGTGCGTAGGACTGGGGAAAACAAATCCAACTGAAGCTCCCACACTCTGGTCACAGTTTTCTTCATTTCCCATGACTGTTTTCAGTTTGTGTGCACCTCTCGTGGTGAGCCCCAGCCGGGTCTGATCCTCTCTCTCACAGAGGGTGAATGAACATATCTTGGGAACAGCAGTAGGAGAAAGAGATTGGCAATGTTAGGTGGTTTAAGTTCTCTGTGTTAATAATTAACTCCATTTCACACAGCCTTGGGCTCTAAATAGACTAACTTATGGTGTAGCTAACCGTATTTTTCTATGAGCAGTGAGGTGGGGAACAGTTACCTGGCCTCACTTCCACCAGCAGGCCCTGTTCTATTCTTCTGATGGGAATTCTCAGAAAAGTGGGAGAGGCAGACAAGGGAAGAAAACTTCTATTTGCCTTCTATTCCAATGCCTCTATTTTTAGCCAAGTTGAAGAGGCAAATTTTCATGAAGAATTTTTTAGTGGACTAACTGTAAAATATCATGAGACAAACATTTGGAGATAGAGAGGGAAGGATGGTTGTTTTCCATCAAGTTTGTGATCTGATTTGCAGGCAGGGTAGTGTTTAGATAATATGAATTTAAATAAAGTAACTTGGGACGTAAACATGAGCAGTGGGCATTTATTTGTTATGAAGACTGGAGTGAAGGAAGCCTTTTTCCTTTAGCCATTTTCTATCCTAACCACAAGTGTCCCATCCAGGGACACCTTTCTCCAGGGTCAGACTACCTGATAGATAAAATAAAATAAAATAAAATTTCTTTGGGCCTGTGGAGGGGAAGCCTGCTGCATGTTATCCAAGCCATGATGAGCCAAGCAGCTCCTAATTCTAGGACAAGGTGACAGAGGAGCTGCCATCAATAGCCATCAGAGGTTTGTCAGTGCTATCCCCCTATTCACCTGGTGCAGGCACTGGAAACCAGGATTGGGAAGCAGCTCTCCTTAATCTGCAGTCACAAAATAGACGAGGTTTTCTCTTTACCATAATGCTTAGTTCAATAGAGTATGTATTCAGCTTAATCCTTTTCCTTTGCTCGTTCTTATGAATTGGTCATAGTTCATTTTTTCTCTTAGCTATACTTTCTACTAGAATTGTAAAAGAAAGACCTGCAATAAACTTTCTTCATTAAAAAAAAAATATAGAACACAAAAAGTCATTCATTTCTTTGACAGCTCAGTTATGTTGTCAGTGACACTGTTGTCTTATTCCTCCTGGAGAGACTGAACAATTAGATGCCTACCAAAACGCTTTAATATAAATTAATTTGAGGGATTCCCATAAACTTCATTGTTTTAAAGTTAATTTCTTCCTATGAAAGTCATGATTAAACATGGTTGTTTTACCTTTTGAAGAGCATTTTAAGATCAGAAAGTACCAACTGGTAACTTAAGGCCATGGTGGCTGAAAGATCTGCAACATCCTGGCAAAAAAAAATGGTATTAAAGGTAGGGAAACATGACATGTCTTAAACTATGATAAAAAGGTTCTTAATTAACTTTGTTGTGTGTTCCCTGGAGTAAGTTCAATATACTTGAAGAGTACAGGAATAGCTTTTCTGTAAATAATTTGGGGTTTGGTACAGTGCAAAAAGATGAAGCTATCACACTGGTGATAATCAGTGGGAAGGGAAGAAGGGAAACTGGTGAGAGTCTGTAGCTGGCTGCCTGTGTGGTTGGTGATTTCTGCAACTTGTCTCAGACTCAGCTAAAGAAAGGATGTGAAATTTCAGGTGGAGCAGCCCCCACAGCAAAGACAGGGAGCCTGCAAAAGAGCTGAACTGAGAGAACAGCAGAGAGGGAGCATCAAGCAAATAATGAATGCTGGGTTAAGTTCTGTTTTTCCTAAGAGACGGATTCAGCTATGAAGGGAAAAAAAACTGCCATGGAATGGCAAGGATTTCCAACAAGCTGTGTTGCACAAATAATTATGCATCTAGAACAGAAAGGATCATCATTTGCCTGGTCAACAACTGCCAGTTCTAAACTATTACCTTGTCTCAAGGAAGAAGAAAGTAAAGAGAAATACCCTGAATTCATGTCCCTAAGTTCATGACTGATGAACATCTAAACAGTCTTAGACAAGTATTTTGATTCACAGAGCAGAGGCAGGTTCCAAAATGCCTATTTAAAAATAGTGATGACAGCTGGAAAAGATGATCATATGGCCAACAATCGGATAAAAACACAGGATAGCTGGGAAAGTCCCTAAGTCTTTTTGTGACCTTAGCAAAATTATAGCACTACTCTATGCCTTAAAAGAGTTCCACATAAGTTTATTCTGTGCATAGGTGCATGAGCTATCACACTTTAACATAAAAATAAAATAAAGATGTGTTGGTTAACACTAAAACACTTAATGAAGGTCCCGAAGTATCACATTTGGTTTCTTACCTGCTGCACTTGCATTTAGACCTTCTCTTGTACAACCACAAGTTGCTGCTGGAAGAAGGCAAAAATAGTTCTGGTTCACAATTTTTTCCTATTATAAAGGGAAAGAAACTGTTATAGAAATTGAAAACAAATTACGCATTTTTCAGAAAGGACTGTTACAAATGTAGTGACAGCTCTACTGCTACCAGGCCTACCTTTAAAAAAATAATTTTAAAAAGTCTTTTAAAATATCCTAATCTTTTTAGGTCCTTTTAAAGCGAATAGTTGTTCACAAAAGTCCAATGAGCAGTTCTAGATTTAAAGTCCCAGGACTGAATCCTCCCCTGCCATAAATCAATACAACACTACATCCACTGATTGATTCCCATCAATATTTACCCTTAGAGACAATTACCCCCATTCTACAACATCAAAAATTAAATTTCAAATAATCCTCAAAATACATTAATGAAGATGCTGTTTTATGGTGTTACTTTCATCAAGTATTGACTCATTCTTAGCAGCCAATTGTCAGGAATATTTACACAGGTCAGTAAATCCCATTTAACCCTGGTTTTCACATCTTTCTTTGCCCCCAGTAGTCACTGGTCTAATTATTATAGCTTGATAGCATAGATTTACTGATTCCTTCACTTTTACATAAATACATGTATTTATCAATCAATAATATTTGCTTTTATCAGTTTTTAAATGGGAAATTATATTTTGCATTTACTCATTCTTTCTTTCAAGCTACATCCAAACAGCAATTGGAAAGCAGCAGAAATGCCCGAACTGCTAGTTAAGTAAAACTGATGGTTTTAAGATGACTAAAAAGACAAGCAAATCAAACCCTCCTACTTGCGGTCAGCTTCAATGTCTAAAGCACAGAAATGGGTATTTACCAGGGCAGGCCAGAACGGTGGTGTCTTCGCAGGCCTGCTCACGGAGGAGAAGGTGAAGATGTCCTTTCCCACAGAAGGGCTGCAGCACTCCAAAGGCAAAACACCACACTGCAGCAGCTGATGCTTCCCAAAGTAGGGTTAGGTGCAACTCAGGACAGCACACACAGGTACTGCTTCCAGCTTGGTAAAGCACCTCCTGATCCAATAGAGCCTTTCTAAAACAAGCAACCGACCAAATCTACTCCCCGTGAAATATTTTGGCTCCCAAGATCAGGACCTATTATTTCTATCAGTAATGAAGTGTCTCCTCATAATGAGAAGACCTTCAGGATTTCCATTTGGAAATGGAATGAAATACACCTTTTTCTTGTTTGTTTTCCCTCCACCCAGTCTAGGAAACTCACCCCTGGCTTAAGACAAATGTAAATTTAAGCTCAAGACCATTCCAATTTCCCCTCTGCTGATACAAGGCTGTGAATGTTGTTGAACTTCAGGAAATATGAAAGTTTTGCATAACTAATGTTCAGTACACAGAGCTCAGTACACCAGGCACTTCCCTAAGACATGACCCACTACAGCCTTTGCTTAATCTCATAATCCTTGTGCTACACAAAGCATGAAAATGTAACTATTGATACACCACAACCACCTCAGTATGAAAATGCAGAAAGCACAGAAAACATGATTTTATACACACCAAAAGTACATGAAATAGATCAGCCACGGCATCCTTTTCCTCTGTTAGAAATATACCCTGAATCACAAGAACCCCAGTACTCCACTGAAGGTCTCAATTACAAATGTAATTTTATTGAATTTATTCACTCAAACTGAATTTTCTCATTCCAAATCTTTACTGAAAGAGAGAGTAGTTAAATGCTTAGAAAAACCAGGAACTGCTCTAGTAGGCAGCTAGAGAAATGTATGTATCAATACAGATATGGAATGTAAATTTCAACTCAGAGATCACAACATACAAAGAAGATTTTTATGCAATACAGACTTACAAAACAATAACAGTTCTTTTCACAAATATTTTCACAGAGTTCTGCACAGCAATCTTGTAGAAAAGTAGATTTGTGCAACACCAAAATAACTTATTGTTCCTTAGTATAAATTATTTTTTTATTTCCTAAAAGAAAGAGGTAATTTAATATGACTGGGCAGGATCCGACTGGATTTGGTGGTAGCAAAATACAAAAGACATCACTGCTATAGGCAGAGAAGGAATATGGTACGTGCTACAGTATTGCAGGAGCATGTTCTGATGAAAAGAATGAAAAAGTGGCCTGCAAATCTTGTGCTTCTGCTGCTGGATAGGGGCTGTGCACCAGCAAGCACCTGCTGCCTCCCTGCTTTCACAATCAAGC
The DNA here is from genome assembly GCA_013401135.1 of Cettia cetti. NCBI lineage: Eukaryota > Metazoa > Chordata > Aves > Passeriformes > Sylviidae > Cettia > Cettia cetti. The sequence continues at coordinate 74,168 of VZUI01025604.1, read as the reverse complement.
AGCAGAAATGTGCTTTGGAACTTGCCCCTGCTGAAAAACACCTGCCTCTGTGGGCTTCTGGTTTGAAGCCTTCAAAATGAGCCTTTCTGATTTGGAGGAACAATCCACATTTTGGTGTGCTTTGAAGGAGATGCCAGGTAAGAACTAAAAAGGATTCACACTGGATGTAACAAAAAAACTCCATTCCCGATTTCTCTAGTAACTGCACAAAACATACAACTAAAAAAAAGAACTAATTGTCTAGGCCTAGAAACATGCTTGAAGAGTAACATTGATGGAAATGATTTGCAAAGTTTAAAATTACATTAACCATAATTTAAATATTACCCCTTGATTCCCAGAAACTTCAGTGCTGATGTAGTACAATCATTGGGAAAAGTACGAGACAAAGTGTGGTACGGATAGCACAGATTAAAATTCCCCCAATACCATAATTAACTTCCATTATGTTAAAATCATATATTCCTCAAGGTTATAGATAAAGCTTCAGATGGAACATCTGTTTTTTCATAATATAGCTAGAATGTGAGTTTTAACCATCTTTACTTTAGGTTTTGTTTACATACAGGGATCAAAATAGACTTCTCGTTGTGACTAAAAATATAGATTTTTTTTTTTTTAACTACAGAACCCAGCAGCTGGTTTTCTGCTTCTTTGCCCTTCCCCCAAAAAAGTCAAGCGAGGTCTACAAAAATAGCAATTAACTTTAAAAAATAGGTTGCTTCTTCCAGCAAATTTAAGTTACATTCAGATGTAATAGAAGTATTTATAAGGAACTGTGTGGCGGCTCGACCCCGAGGGAGGCAGTGCTGTGTGCAGCTCCCTCCTGGCCACAGCTGCTCCTGTCAGTGCTTGTCCCGGCCTCTGGGAAGGTCAGTACCTGGTTTGGTACTCGTGGTGCCAGCGATTGAAATCATTGTAAAAAACCACGATGCTCCCGGATGCCATTCCAGTCATTATACACCTGCGGGAAGCAGATTTACCCGTCAGAAAACACGCAAAGCGCCGCGCAGCAGTGTGCGCACCACTGCCTGAAGCTATGCCTGAGAGTCGGGCAACAGAACCGTGCACCAGCACCCCTGAACTGCAAGGCCGCTTGGGATTGCCCAGGATTATTTCTTGGCTGGTTTTTGGGGGGTATTGGAGGGGGTATGAAGCCCTGGTGTAGCAGCAAAGGGAAGGAAAACCAGCAGAAGTGTTCATTTCCGTTTCAGCTCCCCCAACCAAGCACATCTACATGAAGAAATTGGGTGTGGGCACAAGCCTACAGTTGGAAATACTGAAACCGAAGGCTTTGATTGTTCTGGAAGCTCCTGAAAGCAATCCCTGGGCTTTCCCACTGAGACACGCTTTCTGAATTCCTTACCCTTGGCCTGCTACTGGAGATCATTTTGAAAAACATGACCCTGACACAGTACACAATCACAAGAGTTTCTGGATCATCTTCTCTACAGTCTCATTAAATTATTACAAAAATCAGAATTATAAGGATGCATAAAATCCTGGCATTTTGGGGGAAAAAAAGCCTTAGAATTAAAAAATTCAGAGTAAAAGGTTGCAAATCTTTTCTTCAAAACAAAGGTCATCAAAACGTTGCATTTTGATAGGATCGCCTATTTCATGTCAACAGTACCATTTTGATTGTTTTTCTATTACGTTAAAATGTCTTTTTGCACACTGTCAAACACATTACATTCATGCATACCAAATAAATAACTCTGAGTGATTACCTGTAATTAAACAGTAATTACTCAATAAAATACTCTGAGTAAATCTCTTCCTTGTCTTCCAACCCAAAATGAATATGTTTGTAACTCGAGGCCATGGATAAATTTCTCAATGTCCATATTAAATTTCAGTTCATTAACATGTCATTAATTACAGTTTAAAGGTTCTCTACATGCAAAAATTCCAAGGTCTAAAATTCAACAGCTGTAACTCCAGTTTTTGAAATATATTTAACAGCAAGGTGTTTTTAATGGAAAACTGCTTCATCCAAAATGCCAATATTCTCTAATTATGCCTCTCAAGAAGCTGTTCAGAGTTTCATTTAAGTCCACAGGTTTTACTGGTTTGGATTTTTTGAGGTTCATTTTGTGTAAGTTTTAGAAATATAGATAAAAATTTTAAAGACATTCAGTATGGACTTCAGTAAGTGGAAGGCTAAGAGCCTCAGCAACATGCTTTACTGCATAATGTAGACATCCCAAGGGATTTAGGAGACAAATGTGCTTGAAAAGTACACAGAAACACCATTTAGTAAATACAGCACAGCAAATAAAATCCTAGCCTGAAAGCGAAAGGTGTGCAGATGAAATGGGAAGCATCCATCTTAAAAACAAACAATATTTCTGTGATAAAAGCACTGAAGTGTTGTCAAGTACAGCTGCATCGGAAAGTGTGATGTGAAACTGCAGTAAAAATTTTAACTGGTCATCTCCAGCAGAAGGAGCATTCAAAAAGAGTCATGCTGTATGTGGATAAAATAACATTTCTAGAGCTGAGAATGACTCTGCTTTAGCAAACATATGGATGTGTGGAGGGAATCTCCTTGCGCAACTATTCCAACTGTTTTATTTTTAACATGAAAGTCTGGAATTAGGAATGTGATTTGTCTTGTTAGTGAAAGAAGAGAGATGAAAGCACACATGTAACCTTCCACCTCCAAGTGACCCACACTGTACATTGATGCAGACCAATAACTCAGCCTATCTTGAAAGTTTGCCAAAATAAGATTTCTTGGATCTCTCTTAATTCCCCAAAGAGCTGAAATCCTGAAAAAGATTATCTGCCCTAAATATAAATGTTAAAAAAAAAAAAAAAAAAAAAAAAAAAATTGCCAGCACAGAATTCTCAAGATAATCACCGGGATCTGTGAACCACAGAAAATCACTATCAGAACAACAACAAAAATGCAATTTAATTGTAAATATATATTCCCCAGCACTCTTGTCCAGAGCAGACTTTGTTCTCACCTTTGGTCATAGGACAAGGCCATGGATCGGATTCCAGCATCGCACCCTGGGTAAGCAAAGAGGCGTTTGAGGTCCCACACCTGCCAGACCATGACAACGCCATTGTCCCCACCTGTCAGCAGATACTGTCCATCCCGACTCAGCTGAATGGCCTGGGGGAAAGTACAGGGAGATTTGTTAGATAAATGTGTGTGCTGCTCTTACTTCTCCACATTTCCGTTCAATAAAAGGTTTCGTACTGATAACTGAATGTCCAGGGAGACTTTGATATCAACACAAGCTTTTGGGAAGCAACATTATTGTTACATCATTTTACCCAGCAAGAGAATTAATGCTGTTGTGCACAAATCTCTAGTACATTAGATGTCACTAGTTAAGTCTCACCTGACCTGTGACTTATTCCATGTTCCAAAGATCCAATATGAGGTCAGCTAAATAAATTTACTTTTCTAATTAGCTAGATTTACAAGATGCAGCACTGGCATTAAAATATAGCACCTGACATTCCCCCAAGGGTCTTTAATACCAGCCTAAGAGAAGCTGAATGTTGACAGGAACTGAACTGTTACACAAATCACTAAAATTATTTTAGACCAGCATTTCAGATTCCTGCAATGGATTAATAAAATAATGATCCACCTCTCTTAACAGAAACAGTGTTTCCTTTCATCATCCATCCTGAAACTGACTGTGAAAAATTCTGTGGCATATATCCTGTTTTGTATGTATCAGGGGGACTGATGGCAAATTTGTACTTGAAATCTTTATTTGGGAACCAGATTGTGAAGAAAGATGGGATATCACTGGTTTTCAGAGTCAAGACTTCTTCAAACAGGAATCTTCAATCTATTTTAGTATTTCTTGTGTGCTACTGGAAAAAAAAAAATCAAGACACGTACAGAATACCCAGAAGAATAATTTTCCTTCTTTACCTGATGACTATACCAGATGATACTACAAAATATTAAATGGACAGGATTCAGGAGAAATCTTTCTTAAAAGAGGGATTTTCCCAGTATAAATAAGCCAAAATGGGTCTTAAGAGAACTGAACTTGAAATTTTATTAGAGCAAGTGCTAATTTATGGGGTGAGAGAGACCATGACCCATCTAACTCAGAGGTCGATTCCTAACAAAGGCAGCAGGAGATGCTGCCAGCCTGGTCAGCACACAGCCCTCTTCCCCTATGCACCACAGCACCCTAAATCACGGATTAGGAAGATCACAAAGTTCCTCTTCCTTTTAGTATCTATGTATGCTGTCCATGAATTTTTTAGTATCTATGTATGATGTCCATGAATTTTTTGAGCCTGCTGATGCCTTCTGAGGGGGGCAAGAAATTGGCAGAAGTTTACCACAGGTTTATTCCCTGTTTTGAGGTGATCCTACCAGTTTCAGTGAGCACCTCATAGGTCTCATATTGTGGAGTTTCCTGAATAAGAGTTCTCCATTGATCTCAGGCATTGCCTTCATCACTCAGTAAACTTTCCGCACTCCTCACCTCAAAAAGCATTGAATGAAGCTGGTTCCCAACATCAACCCTTGGAAGATTCCATGACTGACTTTTCTCACAGCATGTGAGCATTTTTTCCATGTGGGTCTCAGTAATTACTACTACAGAAACCCTGAGGAGGATAAAAACTTCATCTGAAAGGAGGCTCCTGCCCTGCTGCTGTGCAGAACAGAGATGTAAGGAGTAGAGGATACTAGGCCCTTATTTTATAGCCTCATTCTGTCCAGGAAAACTGAAAGGTCCACAGCATTCTCCAAAGAAACAAAACCAAAAAGTTGAATGCATTCTGTCATGTGGAATGCCATCAGCATGAGTCACCAGCAAGATCAAGACCCTTGAAACTACATTTTGGCCCATGATTAATAAATAATTCCAGTAAGCCCAATCCTTTCCTATGCTCTCTGTTTCCACGTGCATCTTCTCTACTCTCTTTCTGACTTTTGCTCCCCAGCTTGACATCTGTTTTTCTTTCTCTGCTCTCTGCTTTTAGATTTGTCCACAATACTCAGCACAGGAGCAGACCCTCCTTGGTACTGCTCTTCTTTCTCCTCTGCTTCCTTATCAGTTCTTCTTTTTCCTTGTCCATGGTCACAACCATCGCATTTCTTGCCATGGATCTTTTGTGCACCTCTTTGTGAGGGATGATTGGTTGCAGGGAAAAACTGCATCCATGGCATACATATGTTTGGTACAGAATATGGATACTAAGTATTTTCTACATATGTATTTAACCTAAGGTTTGAGAATCAGCTAAATTTGGGTAGCCTTTAAATGCAATACACATCCTTCACATCAGGATAAACTTGTGATAAATTTCAGTTGGCCCAACTTCTCAATAGAATGATGTAAGAATGGAGAATATTCAGTGCAATGGCTTTTAAATTCCATAAACCCAATCTCTACAAATGAACTGATTCCTTTTGACTAAAACATTGTCACTGGAAGGCAAGGACATTGCCTCAAGATGATAGTCTACAAGCAAAATTCCAGCTCAGAGATTTAAATTCAAGAAACAATAGAAAGAACTGAAGACGGGATTTTGCAAACATCTCTCTGCTGAAGTCTGTAATTATTTTGGCACTTGCAGTCTCTGCTTATATGGGTTTGCAAATATGCAAAACTTTTTACATACCTCAGGAAAAGGAAGTTTGGGGCTTTTGTTAACATAGAGAATTTATAGCGTACGCACCACAAAAAAATCAGAGAAACTAAAACACAAAGACGTTACGTTCATGCAACACTGAAGTGTTTATACAGACTGCTGAAAAGCCTAGAAACCAAAATATACAGTGTGTGTAAGATACTGCTTTGTGAGCAGCAGTAACTGAAGGCAGACATATTGCACATCTGTAGTTTTTGTATTACTGCACTCTATTACTGTGATGCCAAATACATCCTGAAAGAATTATACGATGTGCAACACTTAGATTAAGACAGAGCTTCTATATTACGTTATAAATTTTGAGTGTTTACTGCAACAACTCCCAAAGAGTCAGAATGGATCACATTGATGGCATTTTATTTCATACAATAACTTTAAAAGGAGTGTAATTGAAACACAAACATATACTGTAAACAAAATGTAACACTGGGAAAAAAAAAAAAAGAAAATACTATAAACCTTCTCCAGCCATGTTTTGAACTAAGATGACAAGACATACATGTAATTTTAGACACAATAAAGCAGAACTGGTAGAGTTTTTCCAACCACACCTAAGTATGGAAAAAGGAACATTAACAAAAATTAGAATTGAGTATTCTGAGTTGAAGCTTTTCCCTCTCCCCCCAAAATAAATGTTCCAACCATTAATTGCTTCTGTGACTGTTGCTATCAGAAACGTGCTAAGCACCTCAAAAGCACAGACACAAGGAGCTTGAAAACTCTAATTTAAAGGCTGTCTTAGTAGAGTAAGAAAGGATGAGAAAACAAACTGATAAGACTGAAAATTATCTAGAACTAGCATGCACTCAGTGGATGACCACGAGATTTAACTAACCACACAAGTATTAAAGAGATTATTCATTAGAAGCAAAAATCAATACGGGGTAGGTTTCTTCTCTGTAGTAATAGCAGCCTCCTAAGGGTATTTCCAAATTGTAATGAAGACCGTGACAAATAATTATTTGCTACACTTATAAAATTCAGCTGATGAAAATCCATTAACCTTATCGTCATGGTTCACTTGAATTTTATACTTGAGGCTTTTACTAAAGAAATGCTTTATTAAAAGGAAAATTAAAGCCATTAATCTTTAACTCTTCCACTACCTGCAACATGCAGTAGGTTTGGTGATCTTTTGATTAAATAAAGTACAGGCTTTGAACCCTTACTAATACCTGTGCAATTTTGCTAAGTCATTGGCTTGTCATGAAGACAAGATGTTGATTTATTCAATTTTCATTGTTTATAAATAAATTTCTCAGCTATTTGCCTATATATATACATATATATGAAGGGGTGAAGAAATGAATGAAGAGGTGAAGAAACAAAAGGAAGAAAAAAAGATGACCCTGTCAACATTGCAGTTTCATGGTGCTCCCTCCAAGATTTAACAAATGAAAGGATGCTTTTACTCCCAAGTACTCCAGCTGGTATAGAGGACTACATGAATCAATTTTACTGTTCTGCTTTTCCCCAGCGTAGTTTATCTGCAATTCTGCTGGGTATGAAACTGAAACAACCCTGCAACTAATCTTTCTCACAACATGGGTTTCAGACTCTCAAATAATCCCCAAAGCACACAATTTCAGCAATGTTCTAAAAGCTGCATTTCTGACTTGTATTTCCTTGGAAAGTCTCAAAACTTTGCACAAATCCCTTTTAACTTTTCAGGTTTTTGAATGGCAGTGCTTTGTAAAAAGGCAGAGCTGACACTGTGACAGCCCTGGCTTACAGCAGCAGGAGTCTTGTGGGTACTTCCACATTTTAAAACAGACTCAGGAAAGGAAAATAAATTGGTTCCTCTGGGTGAAACAGCATACAGCCTTTGTTTAGGGTAAAATAACTTTACCTTTCAGAACAAGCAGACTATTTAAAGGTATTCATTAAGATATCTAAACACTACATGGTAGGTGTACTGTGATATGCCTAAGCTCCACTGAGCAATACAGTATTTAAAATAAAAACAGGTGGAAGGCATTGATTAGACCCTGAATTTCCCCAGAGGGTCTGAATTTTTTCTGGCAGTTTTCTAGCACAAGAACACAAGAAAGAAAATCAGAATGTTGATCCCAACGTCACTATTGAAAACTGCTGGTTTTGCCAACAGCATCCTGAAATACTGGCCCATAATGACACAGGAAAACCGAAGCTTTTACATTACAAATTCCACACTTATGACCTTTTTCCTTCCTTTTTCCATCCTCCCCAAGCAAAAACCAATGAGGAGTGTTTGTCAGCAGCCCATGGGTAGGTGCTATTCATTTTAAATGCCCCACTTTAATCATGCAGTTGCCACTCTCCTTCAGCAATGATGTAGTGCAGAAGCACTGGCAGAGACGCTGTAGGTTGTTTAAGCGTAAAGCTCAGCTGGGACCACTGGGAGAGAAAGAAAAGAAAACAAAACAAAATAAAACCCCAAACCCCTCTACAAACATAATTCTGGCCCACAGAGAGCACAACTTCCATTGCCTCCAGCAACATTCCTAAAGCTGTGGGTACTAACTGAAACACTACAGAAATTGTTTTAGCCGGCAAGGGATTTCTAGATATTTTACAGATTTGCTGGCCTAGCTGACAACATAATCACAACTGAAAGTGACAGATTATCAACATTATTAATGTAAAAAGAGAAAACACTGTGATATGGTCTTATGGAAAGAACTCAGGGATGAAGGGTAGCTGAAAATCTCAGAAGTATTTGTACAAGGACAGCCAAAGGTACAATTTCAGGGAATTGATGCAAAAATCTACATTAATTTGGAAAAATGTCTGAGGACAGGAATATACACATTCCTACTTCACTTCCCCAGCCTCAAACCTGCACTTGTGGCTGCCACAGAACACAGAAGTCAAATGCCCCCTAACCCCTGTAGACTGCACTCTCACTATGTTATTTCTGCCTATTCCACCACCAGCATAGCTGACATTTTGAATGGTTGATACAGGGATACTGGATTAGCAGAGCGCAGTAAATGATAGGAGTTTTAGAAGGTTTTAAGTGGAGTATACTGAACTGTAGCAGAAACTTCAATGCTAATGAGGCAGTTCCATACAAATTAGAAAGTGCAAATAATGAAGATCAAAATTCTTTAAAATACATTGACACATTCTTCCATCTTCAGTATGGAATGAAGTGCTCACAACTTTGCACAACAGCTGAAAGAATGCCAATAATTCTGTAAAACAAACATGATGGCAGAGAGGGATTTTCTTCCTGACATGTGTAATGCAAGTAAAGGAAAAACTTTGGAGAGTTTTTAATTCAAGGGAACACTGGAAATACCAGCAGCTGAGTTCCTGAGATCATCCATCAGATTACGAAAATCATCTTGGAGGTGTGGTACTGCAGTACAGCTGGCAGCGTTTGCTCTGTTTCACAGGTGCTATTACACAGGAACTGTCAAAAGACCTTCATTTTGTATTATAAAATCATTTTCATAAAGCCATAAGCTTAAAATGCCTCCTGCATAGTTATGGACTTGCTCCATGTCTGTTTCAGCTAAAGACGTGGAACTCTGCTGCCTGCTTAGCAAATGCCAAAGGGCTAAAAAGTTGAAGTAGAGACATATCCCTATAAACTTCTTGAAGCTCAGCACAACACATGCTAGTTGAACCAGGATGCAGGAATGCAGTCAGAGATGCCAAAAAAAAGGGAAAACTAACATCCAAAATAGCATGTTCACTGACCTCCTGCCTTCAAACTCCAAAGTAAAGATGCAGCACAGCCTCTCCTGGTCAGCAGTTAGTAATATTTGTATTTTCCAGCTCAAGGAAATGTCTACACACTGTTATTTTATGAACAGAGTTATTTTACAGTTAAAACTGTAAAAAACTCCTCCTAATGTTATTAAGACGATATGGTCCCCTTAAATTTTTTAGAATGCTGCTATGCTATGGTCTGGTACCACATATTTGTGCTCTGACTATAGAAAGAATCTCCACACACTCCAACACTGGCAGCTTTTCCCCATGGAGCTGACAGCACACATTTGAGGACACTTACCCTTATCTTGTCATCTGTTTCCATAGTGGCCTGCAGTCTCCCATTCACACTGAACACACAGAAGAGGCCGTTTTCATAATATATGACACAGTGGCCTTCTCTGGAAGCTTGAATAAGTTTTGGTCTCAGGCAGCTTTCGGGACCTTGTAATCTTTCAGGACCTTCTAAGGTCCTCAGTAGATCTCCATTCATAGAATGTATGAGACATGGTCCTTCTAGTGAAATAGAATAGGATCTCAGGTTATTGGTTAATACACTCAAAGACATTTTTCAAATAAAAACTCACAGCTTCTGCTTAAACAATCACTATTATACTGCTTTATAATGGTTGTTACCATGCTTAGGTGAATTGCCTATGACTTTAAGGGTGCCAGACACTAAGAAAAACAGCTTATCCCTTAAAAGCTTTGCATTAAGGTGTTTTATCTCACCTAGATTGCCTTCTGTGGATTTTCTTTTAAAGCAGGTAGTAGTTAATTTTGAGAGTTAATTTTACTGAACCTTGAAAGGAGATTTTCAAAACATAAAGACACACAGAGCTAAGAGTAGTGAATTTACATATATAGGTATTCTACAAGTGTATGTTTTCATATTGAGACTCTAACCCATACATGACCCACTAAGTATTTGCTTTTTTAACTTATTTTGACAAATACCTGCTTTGCACATAAGCCACACGAGTTCACATGCATAACACAGAAATGCACACAGGTACAGACCATGAGTACACCCAACTCTGAAGAAATGTCTCTGAGTAGCTACTTTAGAAACACTAAAGTAGAAGATACTAATTCTAAGAAATTTACAGTTTAAAAATAATTGTGGACAATTAAGCAAATAAGAAAATTATAAAGAATATCCACAGAACCAACATCATTCTTTATAATCTGCCTGCTAAAAGGACATCTTTGTGAACACAAATGGAGCATATTAGAGGCTTTGCAGCCAAGCTGCAAGAGCCTGAACAGAATTACCAGTAGTTTATACACACCCTTCATCAAACAAACAGTCCAGCATATTCTCTTTCTCTCAAAACTAATTTTTGTTTCCCCTTTTTGAGAAGTTATCCATAACAGCCACTCTTGACCATACTGGCCCTCAAAGCCTGTACCCAACTGCGCTATATGCAATTACACACGGGATAAACAAACAGAAATAGCAATCAGGAGGGAAACTGATGTGGTTGCCTCTTCTTATAAATGTCTGAACAATCCTCAGTTTTAACATGTTTAAAATTCAAATTCCATAGCAACTACAAAAGAGGTTAGAAGTAAAACCACCATAAAGTTTATAAATTCTGCCACCTGAGACTATATTCCTCTTGGCATTAGGATTATAGCTTCATGAGAAAGAAATGATAAGAGGTACCTTACCTTTTGAACCACTTATTACCAGGCCAAGCTCAGCACAAATGGCAGCACAGGTGATCTCATAGTCATGTCCTGTCAGAACAGCTCGAGGAGTTGCAAAATCACCTTCAGTGAAAAAACAATAAAAACAATCCTTGGTTACAATCTATTCCCAAAATCACTGCTTTCCATCACTGAAGCACCTTGTCTTTCCTTGTTCTTTGAATTTGTGTCGCTTACAAATCACTTCAATGCTCCTGTTTGCATATGGGAGTGTTGTGCTCCTACTCGTGTAGTACAGCAGCAACATCTGCCTGCATGTTTACTAACACACAGTAATATGAAAACTTCCAGTGACTGATTTTATTTTAACCTAATAACAGTGCTGAAACCTCAGCCTGAAGTCTAATTCTTTGCAAGATGTGGAGTTTGGACCACAGTCAATATGAATTTCTGATGAATTTGTGAAGAAGTCCCACTCAAACCCAACATTAATGCTCTTATTATACATTTCCCTGCTACAGGAACTGTATTGGGGGGGGAGGGGGGGGGAGATACTTTTTATAATCAAACATATATAGATACAATAAAAAAAGAAGAATTGTACATAAAGGAAGAAATGTTATTCTCCAGGTCAAGGCAGAGAAAGGGTAAGCAAATGCTATAAAGCTCTTTAAATAGTTTTATAACTTTGCTGCCAGGTGATTCACTGCTCTCTTCAAGAGTGCTGGCGTTTCACAAAACTCACAAAGTTATTTTTGTATTACCATATAATTAGCTCATTCATAGCATTCTACAAAGCATTTAAACTCAAAAAGGATACTTCTTGGGCAATGCTTTAATGTAATTTTCAAAAGGTTTAGATGAGTTTTTAAACAGCAGAGAATAATTTCACTCCACAATGAATGATGACGTGTGATGCACCAACAAGGCAGTAAAGTAGTGGTAAAATCAACTTTTTTTCACTTAAAAATAGGAGATGGTTTTACAAAGACAGAGTAATACTGGGACCAATTTACTCCATCAGTTACTAAATTAGCATCAATCAAATTACATTTGGGGTTGTAAACTTTTTAAAAGATTAACCCAGCATAATGTCATTAATCTGCCCACACAGAGCAGAACCAGCAGTACTGGTACTGAGTGTTACTAGAAATCATGGAGCTATATTTAAAGAGAGAGCTTCTCAGACCCTGCATGTGTACACTGAGAGACTTCTCTGCAAAAGAGGCATAAGATCTGGGCTTGCATAAGTATTTTTACCCATTTATACCACCTCCCAGAACACCTGTGCAGCTGCCACTGTCCAGTGGCTTTTAAGTAAAAGTCATAATCTCTGATAAAGTCTCAAATCAAGAATTTTGACCTTTCAAAATTTGATTTATTCTGCAGTTACTATTACAGTTTGTATCAACAATTAAAAACTTGAAAAGTAAATAAATCTATTTCTTCTTAGATACAGCCACTGAGATTATATACATGTGTGTGCATACATGTACACACCCAGGCATGTATCTTGCCAGCATTTTAAATGTGAACATGCTCTGTGGACAACTTGCTGAATTGTCCTAATCTCTTAAGAAATAGTCACTAGAAGCTGTCACTTTTGTTTCATATAATGTTTGAAAAAACAGACTCAAGCCCAGGAAGTATGGCAGACAGTTCAGGAGCACAGGAAAAAAACTCCCAACAAATTAGAAGCATAAGGGTGGATTTAATGACCTCTAGGTACTTCTCAGGTGGCTGATCCTGTGAATTTTGCTCACAAATCTTTCAGAGCAAAGTTGCTCTATTGAACTTTGCTCCGCTAAACATGGGATGGGCACCTCAGAAAATTCATAAATGAACTCTATGTATCCAAGCCACAAACCTGCACTTTTAGGGGAAAATATTACAGCAACCATAACAGTCTATCCAGTAACAATTTAACCGACCCAATTCTTTCTCCCTGTCCTTCCCAAGACCTAAAATCTGGCAGCTTAGTGCGTTTAAAGGTCTTGTTAGCTTTTTTCTTTTAAACGAGCTGCCTATATTTGCAAAATTTTAGAATTCTGGTTTTATTGCTTTCTTCTGCTTTCAGAAATTCAATTAACACATACTCACATAGATCAGCGAGGAATTAATCTAATTATAGACTTCACATTAACGAAACTTTTGAAATAAGAGAAGTTATAAATAAACATTGCAGGAGGTAATGAATGTAAGATGTTGGATTTAGAAGCACTTATGAGAAGCAATGGCTGAATGAATTACTAGGACTTAGAGATAAACAAAATCATGAGAGTAAACTTATTGCTTACAGCAACTACATTATTATGAGCTTTATCTACATAAGGCTGTCAGCAACTACATCCATTAAATGTAGGAGATAAGACTCTTAAATCAAGAAGTAGAAACTGAGCATATATATCTCACAGTTCACAGAAAATAAAATTGCCTAAGTAACACTCACAGTCTTTTCAGAATTTGGACTTGACTTCAAACATAACAGAGTATAAGTCTACAGGTGGAAGGATCAGTGTTTCATGGATTGTATCAACTGTTTCCTAAATTATATTTGAAATAATCACTAAAACAAAACAAACAAACAAAAAAAATCCCATCCCAAACACAAAAAAAGAAGAAAACTAAGTAGTATCTTTAAAGAACTTAGGATTTGAATAGATACTGTAAAAGAAGAGTCTTGTGAAAAGTCAGGCTGACTCCTTTGATAAGAATGTCAAGTATTTAGGGGTTTCCAAGCCTCTGATTTCGCAAATAATGGGGTCAACTTAAAAGCTAGTCATAGAGCAGAACAGATTTCTTTAAAAGCTTTTAAACTGTTATTGCTTCAAAAGATTGTCATGGTTTTCAATAATGCACAGAGAAAATTTTATTTTGTTGCTGGTTTAAGGGGCACCACTTCAAACTTTTCTAAATTGTTTTAGGAGAACAGACTTGCAGAGCCTTTTGAAAAGCTAGGGAAGTGACTTCAAAGGGAACAGAGTCTTTGTCCGCTAAGCAGGTTTACGACCACTGATGCAAACCCTAAGTAAGGGCTGAAAAGAATACTCAGAGAATCTTTATGGAGATCCTTAAGGAAGATGAACAAGTCAAATGAAATTAAAGATAGTTCAAATCCTAGCACTAATAACCAGGACACAATAGTTTTACAGATGTGCTTTTCTCAGTGTAGGACATAGTGATATCCTCGGACTATCCCATCGCTGTAACATTCTTAATGCCACATTCACATTGCTACAAATGCCATCAATGATTTATTTAAGTCACAGGAGGCACACATAAACTTACTTTCAAGCAATGGACAGAATACTTTACCTTTACCTAGCAACCATTCAAACTATTTCAAAAGAACTCACCTACATTCCAATAAATAATTTCTGCAAAGCTGTTTTCCCATAGAAAATAACATAAGATATCACTCTTACTTAAGTGACTGAAGTACATTTTAAATCATAAAATTCAAGCTTCAGAAGATAAAAGAGCACATGATATCATGTCAGCCTGTGGTGATATATCAGTGAAAAAATGTTAGGCTTTTGGAGACTATGTTTAAAAAGGAACAGTGGGATTATGGCAAAGTCAAAACTTTCTTGCAGTTTAATGACATCCAGAAGAAGAAAAGCCTTACTGGAGAGAACAAGAAATTGGTTTGTATTACTGGGTCTCTCTCTGCTATTTTTTTCAGCTTTGGTGATGTTACAATACAAAGCAGGATCATGACATTTTAAATCCATCAGCAAATTCCTGAAATGGCTGCTTTCTTTATTTTCAGCGCTAAGCTGTAAAAGCTGAGCCAAACACAAGAATTTATTTGAAGGAAAAAATCTTCCTAAAAAGAAACTAAATGAGAGATTAGCTAAAAAACTTACCTCACAATTAAATACGAGATTCTCTTCCTACTATTTATGGGTGAGATAATACTATGCAACACGTAAAATATAAAATATTTGACTGTGCTTCTTTTTGTTTCATACTGAGAAGACAATTAATTATTATAAGTCACGGAGACCTAAACAGCCATTTCTAAATTATTCTCTGATTGCAGAGGCTGTGGAGCACTTTTAAATGGCAAATTAATTATGCAATTTTGTGTCAATATAAAATCCAAATCAAAGAAGCATCAGTTAATCTGTCTTTTTACCTATTTCTTGCAAAAGTGATTGAATGCTTTCTCAGAATGATGCAACAACCAAACCAAACTACAAATGTAAGGAAGACCTTCTAAAATTATTTTTTTAAATTTCCCAATTTGGAAGTTGCTTTTTATGATTAAAAATGAGGAAAACAATAAAAGGCTTGAAATAAACATGGGAAGCACAGATGTATGTACAGAATATAGGCTATCTGGACAAAAATACTCTCAGGAAAAAATAGGTAAATCAAGAAAACTACTTTGCTGCTACGGTCCTATGTTGATGATATAGCAGGTTTCAGACTTTAATTGCATTGAAGTGATAACTGTAAAATATTATGTAAAGTCTGTGCATTAACATTAGTTATAGATCACATAATCAGTCAAATGATTAGAACCCCATTTCACTGGTACAGAAAGTTACCTGATGGATGAGAGATCTTACTTTAGTGCTACCACACAAAATCATTGAAGTATTCTTAAACCTTTGGTTTGAATAATCTTTTTTTTTGTAAATAAGAATTTGTTATATAACAATATTATATTTTCATATTATATAGGAATTTCATTGTTGTCTGGTTCTTTACATGACACTCCATCAGCAATTACTCTTAATTCCTTTAAACTACTTCCCATCTGTTCAGACTTCCTTTACCACAAAAAGTACAACCTTATGCCAAGATGCAAGTTTTGGTTTTGTAAAAAAACACTTCAACCCTGTATTTTCTGAAAAAGGAACAACATCTTTGAATAATGCATCATTCTGTGAAGCAAGGTCGAAACATGCAAATCACAGGCGATGTTATAGTTTGTTCAGCAAGGGAAAAAAAATTAGATTTATCTTGCAGGATTTGTTTCAGTAAATATAACCAGGAGGGCTTACTGTACTTACCCCAACATTCATTCAGTATTAATGAGAAATTTTTCATACATACTGTGTCACAAAAGCTATATTTCCAAAACAGAATAAAGAAGAAGATCTAACAGGCCTTCATAAACTGGATATTACAATTCAGACTTCAAAAGTCAGTAATGCCCAGTCTCTTAATTCCTATACCATGTGCAACACAAAACTTTCTGGAACAGGTCCTCCCTTAGTGGGGATTCATCTGCTGCAAGTCCTGGAAGTCATTCAGCAGGACTCCTCCCACTGAACCCAGGCCTTTTTGAAGCCCCGAAAGTATCTGCAGGTGAATATTCAGGGTCAGAGTACACTAATATTTTAATATTTGCACCATCCTGACTTCATAAACTATTATTTGAATGGCAGCTTTGAAGTTGTAGAACACTGTCATTTTTGCCTGATAATGTTCTAAAACAGGTTTGAGCTTTTGTTTTGTTTTGTTTATGCTAAAAAACAATCTATTTCCTTCATATTTCTCTCTTTTGGTCTATAGTACCAATACCTAGTGAGTTCAAGAAAAAAAGACAACAAACCTAAACAGAAGAGTTAAAAAAAAAAAAAAAAACAATCAAGCAATTATTCCAGTCAGAAATAGGGGCTACTGAGGAATTGCTGTAAGGTAAACTAAGATAACTACATCTAGTTAAAACCTATACACTATTTCATAACTTGGGCAAAATATAATCTGAGATGAGAGGTTTCCCATGATAATTCCACTCAGTTTGGCATGTTTTAATGATCTTTTTATTTCCCCTTATTAAACTACATCAATTTTTTTTTTAAGTCTGTGCTTGAGCTATTTGATTACTTTTATAAAGGTAATTTTAAATCAATACTACTACCAGTAGTATGTTGTACTGGAGAGATGCTTACCACTTACCAATGTAACTGGGAGTGCTGATGGCATACACCAAGTTCAGAGAATACATAAATTAGCTGTCTTCTTACAAGGAACTCTTTAAACCAGATACTTTTTCACTGCAGGCCAGAACTCCAATATCTCCATGGTGCTAGTCTACTACTAGAATTTTGATCCAAAAACACTTAAAAAATAATTTCTCACCCAAGTCAGGATTATTGTACTGATCAAATAATTTTATAACATTTATGTTGTGATCTTATTCTAGACTATAAATTATTATATCTTCTGCACTCCTCTGTTGTGTCTTACATGGTATAGACTTTAAACTGAATGGCAATTTTTCTCAGAAACAAACCAAGGTAAATAAATGTGATGCATTAGTACAGCTCCCCACAACTCTCTATATTGGTGCACATTAAGGTTGTACTCATTTGCCATCTGAATATAATTCCTTTTACCACATCAACTACTAGTTGCAAGTCATAAATACAGCATAGTTTTTCCTGGAACTCAAAGGTCTGTGTTGCATCATGGAGTACCAAATATCTTTATCCTGCTGGAAATTTCATGCATCCCATTTTAGTAACACCTGAAGCTGGATACTGCCAAAAAATCAGCATCCAAACTCCTCTGTGTTTCCAGTCTCAAAATACATACATCCTTGGTTGCCTCGAAACTTGCTCTACAATGCTTCTTTGAATTACTGATTGAGAAGTCCTGAAACACAACCTCTTAGCAAGCTGAAAACAAGGATGATAGAGGCGCTACACTTAATAGTGTAGGACATGCTTTTAGCTGAAACAAATATTTAGAAACTTATAGAAACTTATATGCTCATCACTACCACTCTGGCTATTTAGCTGCTTTCCAAACTATCTGTGAATGTTATTGCAAGTTCTTTTCAATGAAGACCTTGTCCCCACAGGTATCTATGACATGATTTTTGGCATTATATAAATACAAAATTATCTGGCTTGTGTGCCATCATTGCAGATTTCCAGATATACCAGAATTCATCCACCTGTTACTCCTCATCTTTTTTTTCCAGTTTAAATATGTGGAAGGTAGAACCATCATTTCTATGTGATTTACAGAGTACTTGGAGGCCTCCATACAATGAGGTTCAATGAGGTATCAATGTGATACAGCTGAAAGAAGAAAGGACAGCAACCTTTTGTGGCTGCAGAATTTAAGGCTCTGTTCTAGATTCATGCAGGTTGTCCCAGTCCTTGTTACCTGTGAAGCTACAGGGAACTGTGGGACCAGTTACAGTATCAGGGGCTCTGTCCACTAACCTTGCATGAGGCTTTCAAGGCTAACAAAGAATAGTGCAATAGATGTTAGGTTAAAGATTATTCTGTGGTTGCTATGCCTTTCAAAAACATGTTATGGACGCTTTTTCCAAACTTTGTGGATCTTGTCTATGATACATTTTGTACTGAACTGGATTTGCAACACACATAGAAAAAAAGTAACACTGTGCTTGTTAAAGCCCTTTATAGTAAAAAGAAAAAAGTACTCTATTTCTTTTTATGGTTGCACTTAGAAAAAACACTCCTGATCTATTTCTGTTTCAGTTCGTATGCTGGACTTAAATTCATATTGTATTTTCTCATTATAATCTCAACAAAAAGGATAAAAATTATACTACAAATGAATTTATTTTTTCACCTCCAAAATGTGAATAGGTATTTTCAATTTTTTACTAGGTAATGCTTAGGATCTAGTCCTGAGATCAGCTTCAACTGGACGCCAGCAGATGGTGCTGAAGGACTCTGGCTTTACATACAACATTGTGCTGTCCTGCCATTTTTGAGAAACAAAGAATATTTGTTACATCTGCAGTAAAACAATGTTACAATAATACTGAATTATTTACTGCCTGTTTTTTTTTAAGAAGTGCTCACACAATAATGTATAAAATGTGTGGAGAGGTAAAAAAATAAAAGTGCTATTGAGCACCTAAAGGAGCATGTGCAGACTGTCCTAAAACTCAGCACTGAAGCAACACTCTTTTCCTACCATGCTTCAGTGGACTATTGCCTTTAGAGATGCAGCAATTTCAAACATACTTTAGTATTTTGAGGCTCTGCAAATTTTTAGTTACTCTGGTAGACAGAAAGTAACAGTGATAGGAGAATTTCCACTACTAACTAGCCTGATTAGTGATTTATGGACATTCTGCTACTTCTGCTACTTAGCACGATAAATGAAAAAGGGAACGCTAACAGGTAAGCTTTTTACAACTACTTTCCAATTCAGTTTTTAAGAGAAGCTGCTGTTAAGGAAATTACTTTCAATTTTTTTAAAAAATAATAATTAGAATTCTAAATAAATATTTATGCTATAAACATTCTTTGGAAATGTGGACCCTCATCTTATTTACTACCATTGGTTTTGAAATTAATTTTGAAAATAGAAGTCCAGATCATGCAGACCTGGGAACCAAGACATAGGTTAATTCAAGATGAGGATGAGTGAAGAAGGCAAAGAGGGGTTTTTTGGCTACTGAGTTAACAGCAGACTACTTGAAATCAGTGTGAATGTTCACTGTGTGCAGAGACAAGCATCTATGCAAATCCTCACAGAATTCAATTTTACAGGATTAGTTTTATCTGAGTACAAATAAATTATAACCCATGACATTATTCTTCAATCAACCAACGCAAAGATGCTCCTCAGGTATAATTTCAAAGTTTAAATTGCTTGCATTGTCCACTTTAATAATTAATTATGAAGCACTCACAAAAAGTTTAAATTTTCCAACTGAAAAAATGTCTGCAGCAGTTGATGAAATACAGATGTTTGGTCATCACTGGTCTGTGATGACCAATACAATTAAAACTAATGATTTCTCTAGTCCCAAGATCATAGCTTTAATGTTAACAGTAATTTATAATTATTTTAAATACATATTCTATACATATAATATGTATTTAATAATAATAATGTTAATTGATAAAAGTTTTGAAGGTACTCTATTTATTTAGGAATTCTAGCTAAATAGAAATGAAACAAAAATGCAGTTTATTTTAAAAGTAGCTTGGATAGGAACAAGACTGTTCTTCAGCAAGACAAGAAATGCGATTAAATTTTTAACCTTTTGGGAGATTTCATATTTTATAAATTGAAAAGATTATGCAGTTTAAAAATTTGCATCTGAGGGAGACATTCTACACGTTTTCAACAGCAAAACTGTTCAGTGAATCTTTCCAATTACATCTTAGTTAAATACAGTAATTGTATTTTTAAGTATGAAATCGGGCGCTTACATTCACATGAAATCTGCTACATAGCTACCCCACTAAACCCATTTATTTCCCACACTTCAGAATACCTGAATATAGTATCCTCTAAAAAATACAGAGCTATGCAATGAAAGCACCTCCACAGTCCTCGTGATGCAAATGTGATACATACAGAGAGTAACATTTTCTAGTTTTATGGGCTAACATAAAAGAGGTAATATAATTTGTTTTATTCACATATGTGTGGAAGATCAATGCAATAACTCAGAAGAGAGCCCATTAGTATTAGCAGTAGTGATACAGTTACACACAGACTATACATTTCATAGTACTGAAGATTTTTCAGGCACCTTAATTTCCTTAGCAAATCAAATTTCTAATTAAAAATATTTTGGTTTTTCTTCAAAATATGAAAACTAAAACCTAATTGTGGACACATTTGTAGATATTTGAAAGCAACAGAACTGTATCTTCATATTCCATGAATAAAGAGCAAGAATAGCAGAAAAACACTATCTTCCACTGGACTATAGAAATGCCTACCATTTTTTAAGCACAAACCATTTTATAAGCATAAACAATATTGAGACAAATTCACCACCATAAACCTCCCCTTCAAGAAAGTACATTCAAACAAAATAGCTACAGCAAAAACACCCTAAAACCTTGAAGACATAGATTTATATTCACTAACATTCATGATTGGCCTCTACCTGGTCCATGTAGGTGAGGGATTATTAAAGAAAACGGGAGAAAATGGGGTGTTACAACTACAAAATCATGTGTTGGTAAAGGAATACCACAAGTATGTGTGTAGAAAGAGATTTGATGACAATTTTTAATATATAACAGCTAGAGATGACCTTCTAAATATGATTATAACCAATACAGCAAAACAAATTAAAAAACACCTTGCTAAAAGGAATTTACAAGGAAGTGGCAAAGATATGATAATGTTCAATACACTTTATAAGGGAGAGATCAAGGACAAGATAATTCCTGAAGCATTTTGGGGAAACAGGTTTCAATAGACATAGAATATCCTTCTATAAGATCTCGTGGGCAGTTAAGCCTACAGAAAACAAAGGAAAAGGTAGTAAGCATACTAGTGAATACAGACAGGACAGACAAGATCCCTGCTGGCACAACTCAGAGTTCTCCAGAGACTTTGACACAGGAAAGTCAGGAAGAAAGATCAAAATAAATGAGATATTTCTGAAACAGTGTAAGCAACAAGGTATGAGCAAAGAGACAAACCCCAGAGAGCCACACACAGATGAGATGTAACTAACAAGGACGTCAGGAATAACATTCTAAAAGCACAAAAATATGCCAAGTTTTCTCAAGAAGTTGGTTTGTTATTAAGAGAAAGCTATTCCAGTAGATGACGACACACAAATTACTTCAAGAAAAAGTCAGTTGCAATGAGACAGCAAAGCCAAGTAAAACCAGCAGTGAAAACTCAGGTCTCAACTAGAGAATACCTGAATGAGGTAAATGTTTGGCACTTAATTGGCCTGATAATAGTGAGTTGAGGACACTGTGACAATGAAGCTACATAATCCCACAGTTATAACAATTGTTTCATGGATATTAGGTGGGGTTCTGTACAACTTATAGAAGTCTTTTTTGTTTAAGAAGCACGAAAAGAAAAATCAGACAGTAGTCCACTTCATAATCCCAACAAACAGAAGAAATACTGGCAGAATACTTAAATTTTTATACATACACACATATTTTCCTACAAGAAAACAAGGAGATGAGTAACAGCTGATTTGAATTTGTTCTGAACAAATCATGTCAAAGCTATTTTTTCTTGCAATAGCAAAGTAACAGGATGTGTTCAGGGAGACATCACATATTTTTACTTTAGTAAGAACTCCAGCGCTGTTCCACGTGAGCAATTTCCTAAGGAAAACAGGGAAGCACACATTCAGAAGATACTATGATACATTGGAAAGCTATATTCAGAAAGCTAGTCATTGTCAAAATGGTAAATGTATTGATGGGCATTCCTGAACTGTGTACTAGCTAACATTTGCTTTAATGACCAATTTAATAGAATAAGACTGCATAGTATATTTGCAGATATGAATTGCTGCAAGGCTGCTAGAGGACAGGATGAGAATTCAAAGTAAGTTTGACAAATCGGAGAAACAGTCAAAAAGAAATACACTTCAGGAACTTTGAAGATGAGACTCCACAACTAAACTATACAGAGAAGGAGACAAAAGTGTGTAGATTCTTCAGAAAACACTGAAATTCATATTGGCTCATGCCCTTAAAGGAATTGACAGTGTTTTGAAAGCAACAGATATTCCCCGGGGATGTGAAAAGTACTTGTCTGTAAAACAGGTTGTTTTTGTTTATTACTGGAAAGGCTTCAGCTGCATTTCTGAGTCTACTTTGAGGAAGACAGTCAACTAAAGAGAGGAACACACAAAAAAAATCATAGGTCTCGAAAAACATGACTTATGGCAAAAAACAAAGAATTGAGTTAATAAAGTTGGAGGCAAATAATTGCAGGTCATGGCAATCCAAATTACTGGAAGTAGTTGCAGGAAGGAAATAATCTGTTCTCTACACAAAGGAAAAATAGATAAGATGATAGAAAGCAACTGCTGCAAAAAGATCTGGATACTAGGCTGAACACTGGGAAAAGAGTGCTAAGGACGGGGCTTCTAAGGCCCAAAAATGTATTTGCTGAAGTTTTTAAGGAAAGATTGGACAAACATCAGTGGAGATTGGTTTTGGCATAATTAAGCCCTCACTGGGAAAAGAGAGTAATAGATCAGGTGACCAAAGCTCCTGCCGCCCTGTTTCCTATGGTTCTGCTATTACAAAGGAAGATTCGATCCCCCAGCCTAGGAAATGTCGAAACACCAGGAGTTGCCACTTGAGCTTCAAAGCGAAAGTGGGATCTGAAAGTGATGCTCACCATTTGTATGCAAATGAATTCTCTCATCTCTTTTCTCCAGCCCTCACACAAACCCTCCTCCCACCCCTCACTTCTCACCCCTCCACCTCCTTAGGCTGGGCAAGAACAAAACACAGCATCTTTCCACAGCCCTCTCCCAGGAATCTCCACACAAGTCCTGGTGCATAATGTCACATCCCCAAGTGGTGGCTTGGAGCCTCTAAATATGCAGAAGCCAACTTTGTGTGCCACAGATCACACATGGGCTCCATGAAGTACCGAGGGGAGGGCCACATCCTCTCCCTCCCACCTCCCCCAAGCCAGCCACATGCCAAGGAGAGAAAAGGAAAAGCCCCCTGCACTATGCAAACTGACTTTACACTCCACAGTAAATTATGCTAATTAATGTGAAAGCAAAACGGCCCAAGGCTATTCCAAAGGATATAACTACTTCAGGTCCTTAGCTCTGTTCTGAATTATTCCAAGGCTTGGTCAGAAATTGTCCCCAGAAACATTTTTGCTTCAAAAAAAGGCCTGTGCTCCAAAGTGCCATGCTTTTACGTTTTCAAAACCAATTAATTTAGAAAGAGAGAAACTCTACATCTGATCAAAGAGCATAATGAAATTTTTTTTTGTATTTCAGGTTTTAATTTGAGAAGGAAAAAATGATTTAACCTAAATGTAATCAAGCTGTTTTGTGAAGAATAAAATAGTTCCCAGCAGATGTGTCCCATGTAAAAATTTCGTATCTCTGAGAACTCAATTTTCCAGATTTAGTTTACATTGATCAATGCATTTTGGAGGTACTGGGGAAAAACTAAATAAGATAGTGAGACTCCATGACTGTAATTTCTTTAAAAAGTCAGCCTAAAAGTTAAAAGCTAAATTATGTAAATAATTAGTATTTCAGTAACATTTTTCTTCTGTTAGACCAAAACCAGAGAATTTTTCAATACAGTCAAGTTAACCAGGAAATTGTCCTTGATAAAGAATACCAAGCCACTTATTTATCATAGCCCACCTGGCTTTCCAGCTTAAGTATCATTCTAAAACATGAATATACAGAGCCAGAGATCCAGAGATCAGTTCTCTAAAAGTAAAGAAATGAAACAAGTGAACCTAAATAAAATGTAAGTGGTGGAATAATGGGCGCCTAATGAGATATTATTTAGAGTAGATGGATCATACCAGCCTGCTGGCTGATGTACATCTGAGGCAACAGGTACCATGAGAGGAGGAAAGAAACACTCCCAGATTTAAATCACTTTTTCTTGAAACTACTCTGGCACCATGATTTGGTAAAATACCATTAGATGCACATTGCTGTGAAGACATCTGAAGACGGGCATTAGAGAAAATTAAATAGAGAAAAAATAGAAAAGAGATACCAACTTTGAGAGTATCTAAAATTCCAGTGAATAGTGCTCATTGAAAGCATGAATAAACCATATTTTGAGGTAAAAGAATCATAAGCTTCAAATACAGAAAGACATTAGACCAGTTAAATAGCAACATCCTGCAAATAGATGGAAGTTACAGCTGCAGTAACAAGGCTCAGAACCCAACAAGTCTGCTGGTGCTTTCCATTTCTGACAAAATCAGAACTAAGCAGAAACAGCTCTTTTCATTTGTCATCTCAGAAAAGTTTTTGACCAAACAGAGAAGCCTATAGACAGCTATTTCTGGGAAAAATTAAACACCCCAGATTACCATCTCTTTGAAGCAGGAGCTGTCTATACCCATGTCAAGGACTACATATAGTGCCATGAGATTCCAATTGATAACAGAGGTTTCCAGGCATAGTGTATCACGAAAAAACCTTACATAAAGGCAGTTGGTAAACACAGGAGCCATTGCAATTCCCTAAAAGCCCAAGTCTAATAGAACTACAAGCCCAGAGACTTATTGGGTAGCTACTGTTTGATTTTAAAGAGCACCTAGAATTGCCTGGTATTACCTTTGAAAACTGCAAAATTCTAATACCTTAGGAATCTGCATTAGAGAGGATAGTCAATAGATTTGTAACAAAATCTACATATTTGAGTCAAATAGTAGGTACAGAACTTCAGCAAATGATCTGCTAGGGTGATCAAGGAGCCTCAAGGTCTTGTTCACACAGCAGGCAAGCCTGGCAAATGTGGGACAAGTACAACTTCCCAAGGCACGCTTAGGAATCTGCAAACTCTTTGGAGTTTCCAAGTTTATAAGTTCTGCAAAAATAACATAGAGTTTGCATTTTCTTTACATTGATAGACTGAAAAATATGTATGAAGTATTCACAGAGATTTTTTTCCCTCAAGCAAAGCCATATTTATTTAAAGATGTTTATAAAACTCTGCTAGCCCAGAAAAAGCACCATCTCTTGAACAGGGCTGCTTGGAAGAATAACAAGGATAGTTTTCACACATCTCCTGTCCTAAGATTCTACAACTGTGTGAACTGAGTTCAACTTTTGTATAGCTTTCACAGTCAGCATCAAATAATTTGCAAGTTAAAGTCAGATATTCATTCTGATATTAATTATTTGTGCTTCTTCAAAGTCGCTCACAGGATGCAATTTCAGTCAAGCTACCTCTGTGTTTCAAATTCAAATAACTCCAGATGAGTAACAGATTGAACATGGAACACACAACTTTACCAAATTGATTAATTTGGTAGATGTCAGGTATTGTTTCAATTATATAAAACTGTATGCCAGCTATAACTGCAATATATGACAGATCTAATACCACTTTTTGCTTTCCAGATGTCCATTTTGCCCTCTGCAGAGCAGTTTTTACAACTATTGGAACAGTCAGAAACGACCTTAAATGAACGGAAGAAAACCTAAGAAATACTCCTCATAGGATAGAATATCATCTTCTTACCCTTTCCCTTCAGGCCATTTTTTTTCCTGCTGAACAGGACCTCTGTTTGGCTACCACGTCCCCCTAAATTTATGTATATGAGCTCTCATGTATTGTCTTGAAAGCTCCTCATTCCTCTAAAATGGCTTATTCCAGACTTTTTCTCAACTGCCTGTCTGGCTTTTTCTTTGCTTTGGGGATCAGAAATTATTTTTTTGTGTGTGTGTGTGTGGAGTGAAACTGGCATAAACCAAGACCACTTTCTACCTTTCCTGTTACATAATACAGGGTTGTACAGTCATAGTGGTTCACTGCTTTGTATAGAGTTAAAAGAGAGAACCTTCAAGAATAAAAGACAGGATTTAGGAATTTCTGAGAAATGGTGCAAGATGAAAGAGAATAAATGCTTTGGCAAATGCCAGGTGAGTTTGGGTGGAGAGGGGTTAAAACGGAATGAGGCTGGAGCAGGGTTACGCTGCCTGATTAATTTGGTTCTATCGTGTGAGCCCTGTTGCTTGCACTGGAACCAATCAGAATGCCCCTAATGTGATTGTGAGGATTGGGCAAGTAGCACCCTACCTGACATTCCTTCCTATGAAGCGTTTGCTCAAGGCATTTTGAGACAACCTCCTCATAACCCAGGTTTTTTTTGTTTTTTTCTTACCTCTTGGGTTATCACCGATGATGTTGGTTTTGCCATTCCAGTACCAGAGCAGCAAGGTTGCATCCCGGGATCCCGAGAGGATGTAACAATTCCCTCCAATGTAGGACTCGGAACGAGCCAGACAGGTCACAACATCCCAGTGGCCAAACACTACTTGCATCAGTTTACCTGGAACACAGCAAATGCATTCTTTTAAAACAACCCACTTATTCTAAGACAAATTAAATACATTATAAAGTATTTTAGAAATATTTTCTTCATCCAAAAAATAAAAAAGGTTCAAAATAGAACTATAAGGGGGAGTACTATTTTTTCTTTATTTATTTAGTGGGAACCCATTTAAAAGTGCAGTAATCCTTACAATCCATACAAAAAATACCTGCAGTCTCTCAATATTATACTTTATTCAGAAGTCAAACTGAATTTGCTGAAGCCCAGTGATTACAGATCTTGAGGAAGCACAATAAAGAACACACACACACTTTTCCTCATGCTCCTACTCAGCCCCTTCAGGTAGCAGGGGCCATGACAAATCCTGCACCCAATGACACAAGGAAGTGGGATGTGTGATGTCTCCAATGTGTGACCCTGGCTTTCTCAGCCCAAATGACCATGCATCCATTTGTGCTTTGGGCTGAATAAAGAATGAGGAGGAACAGAAGGGAAAAAGAGTGATGGCTTTGGAAAGATTGACAAGAAAGGCCAAAAAAAAGAAACAGGAAATACTGACTACTGTTCTGCAAATATTGTTTCTTAATATAAATTTAAAAAATAAAATTAAAGAAAATGTTCTGAAAAGCATTGAAAAAAATAGTTACATAGATCAGTGTTGGGACTCAAGCACATTTTAATAAAATATTTTGGTGCATGAATTAAAAACTATTGGTCCCTTAATATGGGTAATAGGGAACATTTCACAGCCTCTTTTTACACAGTACAAAAGCACTGTACTTGTATCCAGCTACATAACAATTAATGAGAACAAAAGACTTAAGGGAGTGGTTCTGAGGAAAGAACAAAAATAGCATTGACAGCCTGCTTTATGAAAAGATCAAAAAGGTAATTGTACTAAAGTGAAGAAAACCAGGAAAAAAACCAACACATATTTACGGATATCTACAAAAAATGGGAGGAAACTACTTTAATACATGAAGAAAAAAATAAAATAACAAGATGCAATTTAAAGGAAACCTGTACATCAGATTCAAAATGAAGTGCTACCACTTGAGCCATTTCTGAGCGGACAGGGCAAATCCCTGGCCCTACTCTTACTTGTGCATACCCACCCTGTAGTGCAAGGGATCAGGGTAAGTAACTCAGGGATCAAATAATTATGTGATACATTTTTCAGTTGTATTGACATTACCTGGGGTAATTTATACTTTTAGAATGCAAGTCTATGCTATAAACATCACTGAGTTATAGAGAGCTCCTTCTCAATTACTTCTAATTTTTTAAGTTCTGCTCTATAAAACAAGCATTTTACAAGGCTATTTCTGCCTGGTTAATTTTATTTTGTTACTGTGTAGCCTAAGATATAATGAATTTCATGAAAACAAGAAATAAGGTTTTGCTATTTTATATTGCTAAAAATTACTAATTTTGTAAGAGTTCCTCAAACTTTTCTGTTTCCTTTAACGTCAACAGTCCTCTCTATATGGTAATATCAAAATTTTCCATTTGCACTCAGATATCCCTTTTTGACAGAACAAATTTTCTAGTTAATGTTTTATTTGACAGATGTGCTACAAATAATTAAAAGAAGAATAAGATTCAAGTCTGCAGTACTGAAGCTAAAACACTGTCTAGAATTCATTCTCACTGCTGGAGGAAGGTTTTATTGTATGTCTGCTATATTGGCTGTGCTGAGAACCCATGATTTAAGTTGAAAGTATTTCCTATTAAAAACAAACAAACAATCCCAAGATCTGATAGGAAAATGGTTCTTTTTGTTTGTGCAAGTGCTAAAATGCAATTGACTTCAACACTTGTGATCACTTGCCTTAATGCATTACTGATCACATCATCTTTTCCCCTTGATGTTCTGCTGATTTCAAAATATTTCCCTACTATTATTCTCATTTCAATTTGAAGCAAAGTAAACTACATCTGAATTCACTTCATTTCGGCTGGAGTTGCTATGTTGGCAAACAGAACAGACAAACTGAAACTTTTCTGACAATGGTATTTTGGTTTACAGTCTGATTGGCTATAGTAGTAACAAGGTGCCTGGTCAATCTTCCATACACAGAGGAAATAATTTAAAGAAATATTTGTAGTTCAGATTGATACAGGACAAGGCTACCAAAACCATACAAGTTCCTTCCATAGGTGTAAAGTAAAATACATCCTTTGATATAATAGAATTATTTCTCTATTCATTTGAATCAAGAATATACACTGAATATTTATTACTGCTAGCTATCTTTTCTGAAGATCCACTTTAAATTCACAATTTCATGTATATTTATTTTCATCAATGAGAAAATTAACCTAAGAAGGGTCTAACAAGATGTCTGTATAATGAATTGTAGGCAGTCAGTATTACATAAATGGAACTTCTCCTTTATACTTAAGGCTTTAAAATTGTAAAAATGACAGAAATACTGAAATACACCACGAGATCTAAAGTCTTAACAGATTTTTATTAAAGACCATTCTGTTTTGTCCAACATATTGGTTTGCCAAGTGTGAAAAACACTGTTAACTAATACATTTAACAAACGATGACAAACATGTAGGATATTTCCTAGGGATTAATAACCTACTGGAAAGCTTGATGGCACACACACATTAACCACACCGGATCATTAATCCTAAAGAAGTACCTTGCAGTGAGGTTGCTATTTCCATTATAAGACAATGAGAGGGAAAAAAAAAATCATACCTAGTTTTTCCTGGGGTTCCATGGCTTTTAAATTCCTGTAGCTCCTACACTGAAAGATTCTTTTTTATTTGGCATGACACATGCATGACTTCAATGGTTTGGACACACTCCAGCTGACAGACTAATTTAACTGCTGCCCATTCTATTGATCAGTTTATGTTATATAAAAGAATTCGGTGGCTCCAAATCAATTCTCCCAGTATGGCATAGCTTTCAAAGGCTCTCATAAGTATTCTTTCACCAGATTTCATGACTTCTCTTCTTATTCTATGGTACTTGCCTGCATTTCCTGAAAAAACTCAGTTCTCTGAGTGCTGGTGGTTCTGAAAACCATCCAGAGTTAAATTCAAGCAAATACTTTAGGAATAATTAACTCTCCTGGTATGCCAGGCTTCATACAAACTCTCACCTGTGAAAACCACAGTGCAAGAGCAGGCATCCCTGTCCTATAAATTCGAAGTGTGAAGCTCAGTCTAAACCAGAGCTCCTTCTTTCACGTTTACCATCCTCCCACAAAAATGACAGCAAACAATACATGGCAGCAGTAGGCAAGGAAAGATTTGACAAATATTAATAGGAGAATAAATACACACTCCACCCCTCATCCTTTACTTGAAACAGTAGACCGCTTATGAACAGAAAAAAATCTTCTAGGCTGTTTCCATATTTTAAAAATACATTACCTGAGTCAGTAGAGTAAACACGGAAACTCTTGTCCCAGAAGCCACAGACCAAGATGTAACGATTGTCAGAGGTGATGACAAAACACTGGGAATGTACCTGAATGCTTTGGTCTAAAAGGTCAGTGATTTGCCTCCTGTGCATACCTGTATTGCTGGCTGAACAC
Organism: Cettia cetti; assembly: GCA_013401135.1. NCBI lineage: Eukaryota > Metazoa > Chordata > Aves > Passeriformes > Sylviidae > Cettia > Cettia cetti. The sequence continues at coordinate 43,857 of VZUI01025604.1, read as the reverse complement.
AAAAACATACAGACCAAGACATTTTACCATCCACATTCACAGAACAAAAGCACAATTTAGAAACTTACATTCACACCAAATACATTCCTCTCTTCTGTCACTTGTTTTTTTTGTGGCAGGGGCATTTTCTTTCTAATTCTACTATAAAATACTCATTATACTTCTGGGAACAATGCTAATTCCTTGTAGTATATATTCTAAAATAGAAGAAATCCCCTTTTAAGTGGCATGCAGCTGAGAAATAAATGAAAGATTGCACATAGGCAATAGTACACAGAAATGTAGTAAGATTCCTTCCCTCCTTCTAGTATAAGAAATTAAAAATTACAAACAAAGCAAAGCAATGTAATGATAAGACAACATGCAGACCACATAGTGGTTCAAATGCAGCACACAAAGGAACATGATTTTAAATTGTACATCAGTTGCATTTCATTGCAAGCACTGCTGTTTAAAAAAATAAGAACTTCAGCAAACATCACTACTCTATATATTTTTTAAGCATGGCACAAAAATTAACCAGCTTATCTCCACAATTAACTTTAGGGTTGGGAGAAATTATTTGTCCTATTTTGATCACTTAATATTTTATTTCCTGAGATTCTCTTGTATTGGGAAACCATAGAATGGACAGGAATCAATTAGTGAACACATTTGTCATATCATATTTTGGCCTTAGATTAATAAGGTGTGCACATATATATAGGTCCCATACATATATCATGAAAATCCTACACTGTAGGAAGAACGTGTTAGGTATGCTTTGTTCCTGAGGGAACCTGATTTCCATCCCAGGCAAGTAATTTCTCCTGGATTTGTCTGCCAACTGCTTGGAGCATCATTACTTCCATCAAGGAGGCCTTCCAGACTGACCTCTGTCCTGGCCCTGTGCTCTTCTTTACTCTTTGTTCTTTCACTCCTTTCCATTCTCACAGGCCAGCTATCTCCCAAGCCTTGGGCTTATTCCATTTACTCTGTATCAAATCCTTCATTTATTTATGCTTTTGCTACATTTAAAATATTAATACTGCCTTGTCCTTATGAGTAGCAAATAATTTAGCAAGGTGTTGCCACTTGCTCTCTGCAGGTAACACAAATGTGGCCTTCACTGATCTTGGGACCACTTAAAGAGTAACAACACCACGTTATAAATGCACAGTGAACTGCTCTGTATGACAAAACAGCAGCAAAGGAACCTCAAAAGACATGCAGATCAACTAATTCAGTGAAGGTAAGGCCTTCAAAAAACTTCACCTCAAAAAGGTGAAGGATCTGTGTCATATCAGACACTGCTGTTTTATGTCTTCCTGTGCACTGGGAAAATGAGGAGGGCAGGAATCTCTTCTTATGACTAAGACAGCAACAAGATTCCTGCTATAACCATAAAAGCGTAATTTTGTGGTCCTCTTAGGTGCCATTTCTAGGTAAATGTGTCTAGCCACAATTAAAATCCTCTAATATTACCTACATAATTACTTGATGCTACCCAATGATGCTACTTAGCAATGACAAAGAAAGCCTTAAACCTTTTAAACTATGTCCAGTGTAATCACAAGCCTGATTTGACATCTACTGTAGGAAGAGAATATTAAACCATTTTTCAGAATGTGAACATTAATTTTAAAGGTCTTTGTACCAAAGTGATTTGGGTATTTTTGCTGTAATATTTATTTATACTTCTAAGACCTACTTGCTAGAAGGTTTTAAAGCAGAACATACATTTCCTGCTCCAAACATTTTTTGGATAAAATCTGTTTCAGGAAGGAAAGGAGAGTTACAGCATGCGTCTGCCTCATAAAAACTACTGCATTATTCAGATGAGGATTGATTTCAGAAACTTTGGAAAAAAACTTTAATTTTATCAGCTCTATAAAATGGTTTCATATGCCCCCACTATTCCTGGTTTAATTATCCTAGAGCTTTACCCAGCAAAATGGCTACACAGGAAGAGTCTGTATCTATGGACAAAAATATCCCACTTCCTACTGGGATGTGCACATTGGTTTTGAAATTAATTCTCATTGGCTCACAGACTTGTCATTCTAACCTATCCATGCACACTCATCTTTGCTCTGTTTTTTCCACACTTCTATAATTGGCTACACCACTTCCCTTCCAGTTAAACCACCCTGAAACAGCTGGTTTTTAAATTAAGTTCGAAGTCTGACAAAATTAGAGGGCACAGAATCCTGTCTTCCTTGCTCCCCTCCTACAGCTAGTTTGTGTTTTGGTGTTAGGTACTTGAGTTTTTCTTTTCTCATCATGTTTAAGGTTCCATTTGCCATGCTACAGACTCCAAATACGCACTCCTGAAAGTTGGGCCTGTAATGAAAGAACTGACCAAACTCTAACCCTGCTAATAAAAAAATCAGCTCTATATAAACCGATAAAACCTCTGTAACAAAAAGTCATGAATTGCATCTATTACACTGAGTCATTAAATAAAGGAGAGACATTTGCCAACCCCTTTTTAATAAAAGAAAAACATACACAAATTTAACCAGTGAAGCGGATCAAAAGATGCAATACCCTTGAAAAATGAATACTAATATCTCAACACTAAACCAGAGTGGGCAATATATTTCAACTTTGAAACCGCTTTGCAATTACACATTAATCCCCTCAGCCTGAACAGCAGGTCTATGAAGAAAGGATTGATCTCCTTTAATGATGAAACCCTGGCACCATGGTTTTATTTTTCACAACACGGTGCAGTTAAGAACCCCACTGTTATTATGAAAATTTCCTCAGCAAAGGAGCTCCATCACATTACCAGCGCACCGATTCATCATAACATGCCTCGCTCCTGCTCATCAACAAGTCTGAGTGATGAAAAGATCCAATATTATCCTGACAGTACTTCATGCACATTCTCAATCACACATTATTACAGCATCCATATTAATTTTCACTGACACGCGTCCTAGGCCTGTTCAAATTAGGCAAACCAACGAGGGGGAGTTGATGAAATACCAGCATAGCCACAGCTCATTGCATTCCAATTTGCATGCAAATGGTTTATCAGGAAAATTCCATTCCCAGCAACCAGCAAGTGAAAAACAACCGTAATCTACACTTCAGGGCCACCATACAGAGCTTAATGAATCGCAAAGAGAGAAGGAAGTGACAGACCTATGAGAGGATCGATTTCCACTGGCAGCTGGTAAGGCTGGTCTTGTACAGCACCTTGATGAGCTGGAATTCAGGAAAGAAGATTTTAAAACTTTGCATTTTTTTTTTAATACATGAAGCCACATATATTTTATAAATCAAAGCTATGCCCTTTTTTTAACTATGCAAGATTCTTCTTCATCAATTGAATGAAAAACACAAAAAAAACCAAAAAAAAATTCCAGGTGCTTTTGCAGTCTGCTTATTAAACATTTATTTTAGATTAGGGCTACTCTGAATGTATGCCATCAGCAGCAGCTCTGGTCCTGAGCCATAAGCTCTAACAGATGCTTTACTGGCAACCTCTCCTGTAGCAACAAAACAAAATTAAGTGGTAAAGAGGACTGAAAACAAAATGTGACAACCATCTGCTGACTGTAGCAAATACTATTTTCCTCTTTACTTTTTAAAGCACTGCTTTGAACAACTGAAGCACAAAGGACATTTTTTTTTAAAAATCAGTTTATGATGCAGAGAGGGAAATTTCATAGTCATCTTGTAGTCAGCCAGTATTTAAGAATTCATCCATCACCAAAACCCATTTATTTGCAAGTTTGCATAGAAGTTAACATATTAATTCAACCAACCCACATTTTATCTGGGCACCTGGCATACCAGTAAAATGTTTATGTACTGAATTCTCCTGCAGGGGTAAAAAGAAAACCTTTTTTCCTCCACAGCTTCACTACAAAGAAATAAACAAACTGCTCCCCAACCCCCTGGCCCCACCCCAACAGCCCACAATACCTTCTTGGAAGCAAAACAAGAAATAACAGCTAAATATTTACACATATGATTTTTCTACCTACCATCCACAGCTTAATAAAAAAAATAGTGTCAATTTTTATTTTAAGGATTGCTTAAGAGTAGCTGATTCATAAGTAAATTCGAAGTTCTACTGCAATGAAACACCAACATAGAAAAAACCATGAAATCTATGTGATGAAAAAGAGCATCCTGCTGGCTACCAGTGCCATTAGATGTCAGCAAAGCCACCAAATTCATATTCAAAGGCAGGAATGGGCTTTGTAATTACACATTGGTGAAAAACTGGTCACTTGGCAACTTAACTTTTTTATCATGATGCCTCATTAACAAAGACAATGCTAAGCCCCCAGCAGGGGATATGGAGCAGTAATGATACCTGCCCTCTCATCCTAGGAGATCTCATTTTGGTATAAAATTGGAAGTCAACAATAGCAAAGGCTTAGGAGTCCATACCCAGATATCTTAAGCATGGTACTCTATTAACAGCCTGCAACTGATGTGTGCTCTCACAGGAGTGGGGTGAGGTGATTTTTTGGTTGGGTTTTTATGGTTGGCCTTTCTTTGTCTTGATCTGTGGGTTTTCCTGAATTCTTTGTAATGGCAAGACAAGTGTAAAATGCCTCTAAATGAAAGAATAGTGACTTAAAAGCACAGCTTACTGTTCTCCCTTTCAGAGGTAAGGGAAAAGCCTGAAAAATCTGAAAGGTCTGTTCAACTCAAACCAGTTGATTACTACACTCAAACTGGCTGCTTGCTCACAGATCGTCAACCAGCAGAATTGTGTTGGAATCAAAATCAACTCTTACCACTTTTGAACATTTTCTTCTTCCCATGACTGTTGTATGTTCACAAAGGCCATTTTTAAAAAGCCTTGACTATTATATGCCCATTGTCACACATCCAAGGTATGAGAGGATACTCTCATCCTCCTTCCAAAGAAATCTCAGAAGCCCTGTAAATAGCTCTTGCTCACAACGTGCTATCTTAGACAAGTCTCCCTTCCCCCCTTCCTTCCCACCTTTCTCTTGAAGCATTTCTAGGGCGGGTGAAATAATACATAGATGTTTCTACTTGAGAGGTAATTTGTAAGAGTTAGGAAAAAGTGTAGGAGTCTTCTGGCTTTTTTTCAAAAAGTAATCACTGACCATGGGTCAAGATTTCTTACTAGGAATTTCAACCATGTAAGTGTTTCTCTGGTGCGAGTATCTTCTATTTAAGTTATTTGAGTACAAGGCCTTTTCCCCCCCTTTCTTAAAAAGTCTTTGACCAAATATACTGCACTGCACCGAAATAAACTCTCTTTGATGGCTTGGGCCTAGGACTAATAGTCAAGAAAAGGAGGATGAATGTCTAAGATTGGAGAATATTAGAATTAAAAGCAGAATTACATTCTCAAGTACAGCCCACTTTTAAAGGAAAAATAATTTTATTAGTTGCTGTGCAAACAGTTATTCTGTTTTCCTTTCATAGTGACAGTACATAAGCACCTACATAAGTAACTTTGGGATGTTTAAGATAAGACTTCTCATATATTTTATTTTCTAATCCTCATGGGGTGGCTCTAACAGCAGAATATGGAGTTTATAATCAAGAAAACACTGGCAAAGACTTCAGGCAAGTTCTACATGCTTTAAAACTGCCTTTGACATGATATGGTTCAGGCTCCCAACAGACAGAACAACAAATTTAAGAGGAAGAGTGTGCCTTTATCATGGCCAAATAGTGAGAGACAGTTTTTGACTCCCTGCATGGTGCCTGATGGCCTGGTAAGCAATATATTGTTTTTACAAACCTTTGGTGAGCTACACATCTTGCTGCAATAGCTCAGATTACCTTTCCAAGGAGAAATTAAGGCCACCTGTGAAGACGAGCCCGCTGTGTCAATGAACTGGACTTGCTTTTTCCACTTTAAACTCAACAGCTCCACAGCAAATTGTGACAAGAGAAGTGCTGCTGGATGGCAGGGGTTTCTTAGGCTTCTTGCTTCAATGTACTTACCAGGGAGGCTGTGCCACTTGTTCACAGCAAAGAGCCTGTTTGCAGTGACCGTGATGACAGCGGGGGTGGCCAGGCCTGGCTGGGTGTTGGCGGCCACGTGAGTGACCGGGGAGTTGGACGGGAACTTCAGGACCATGATAACGTCCTGTTGGGCTTGCTCTGTGAACATCAAGGGGCTCTGCAGGAGGAGATACTGTTGAGTGCACACGACAAGAACCCAAATATATGGGAAAAGAGAACACGGGGAGGAGAAGAGACAGGACAAGAGAAGGAAGATTGAATTAAAACCCACAAGATCCGACAGAAGCTGCAGTAGTAAAGCAAATGCACTAATAGTGGACAGGCTTGTTTTAGGCAGAAACCCCTGCATATACCCTATTAATCTGAGGGCTTTGTTCAACGCAGGGTACACAGACTTTACTACAGATCACAGCAGATGAAACTAAAAGCTTTCAATCGCCCATCTGCCAAAAGAAATCTCCTTCATATCTGCAGAGACAGTATGTCAAGGAAAGCAATGCCAAACCAGGAGGGAAACACAAAAAAAAGTGAGCAAAAGAAATTCCTGCTCCCAGAGATTGTCTCAAGTTGCATTAAATTGGCAGGCCATAATTCTTTACTAGCCAGATGAGAACATGAAAGCACATTAAAATAAACAGATACACACATACACTAGATATATGTTCTGTATATATTTCTGGTGTACAAAAATAAGATTTATGAATGCAAAGTAGAAGACTTCACTGCAAATGTGTTTCAAAGGACAAACATAATTAAATGTAGTTGTAAAGAATACAGAGTGAATGTGATTACAGACACTATCCTGCGTTGTTTCCAGAAATGCCAAAGTGAGGGAATGAATCCAGACTCTCATTATCAACATAATTCTTTTAGGTTTTAGTTTTTTTAGTTTAGTAAGTTGGAAAGTTAACTTTTTAACTAAGTTCTCTAATAACTGCAAGCATCAAAACAAAATATTGAGGACCTTAGATCTGGATATCAAACGTGAGGAGAAAAAGCAACACCTAATGGGTTTACGACTGTATGGCGCGTCTGAAAAAAAGAGAACCCCACTAAAAGGCAGAGGTACAATCATCCTGGTCACCAGTAGCCACATTGCTCAAGTATTTGTAATTTTCTAATAACCAAATTAGAATACTAATGAAGTGTCCTTGGCTATTCTCCACCTGCAATATTTCACTACATATATGTGTATGTAAGTGCACACATTTAATGTATATTTATACAGAAGTAATAAAAAAATTAAATACATTTGCATTTTTATTATCACTCCTTTTTAAAAAGTTATTAAGAGTACTTAGAAAAACATATTGCTCTATGAATTCCTATTTACAATCTTTGCATAAAGGTGTAAATAAAAGCAACTAATAAGCTACCCAGACACCCTTCTGAGCAAGTGGCTAAAAGCCAATCAATATTATGAGTTAATCCTCCCTGGATGCTCATTCAATTAAAGGTGTCAGTAATGCCTCATCTGATGTGGCCTCAATTAAATCCAGCTATCTGATGGTTGAAAACACAAGGGGATACAGCAACAGCAGCAAAACCAGACAAATAGGCAGCCTTCGTGTGACTGCTAATTACTACACCTGGTGTATATTATGGCTTGTGCACTTAACACAGCACGTGATAACTTCCAATTCAGCTGTATTCATGCACATGAAAACAAAACTCAGTAAATAATGCAACTAGAAATAATTCAAAATTATTACAGGAAAAAATATTCTTACCGTATTTCAGCTCCAGGAATACTTTTAAAACCACTTAATATAGTGTTCTTACGAAAACATGTGTTAGTATCCACAAAACCAGCAAGTGAAGAACTGAGGGGTTTTTTTTTTCTGGGTGTATCCCAGCCCAAAAAACCACAAGAGTAAGAAACAGCTAACTTCTTAGATTTTAACTTCTTCTATTACATACTAAATCTTCACTAATTCAGCATCATGAAAAATATTATGATAAAACCACACAAACTGCTTTCTGGTATCAAATTTATTTATATAACAATGGCTCTGACTAACACATCAATAATCAACTCCTTGAGTTGCTCTTCTTCCTGAAACAAATCCCTTTAAATTAGAGGGAGTGCTCAGTGCATGGCAGCATGACAGACGAACACACATATGGCAAGGGGCTGCATGAGGGGAGTACCTGGGCTCCCCAACATCCCTGCTAGCAGGGTTCTTCTGAAACACACACACAAGTCCTCACAGGGTCTGCTGGCCTGGGACCTGTGCATGGGGCACAGGCAGCTGAGCAGCTCTCAGGTACAACGCAGAGAAGTGTAAACTGCTTCTGAGACTCCTGCATCATGAGGTTTGCAAGCTACTTTGGAAACATTTCACGTTTCTGCGTAATCTTTTAAAACCTTGTGCACTTCAGACATGTTTTAAAATTAATAACTTTAGTCTGCCTGACTAGGATATATTTTCTTCTTGCATGTCCTATAAGACATGTCTTTTTTTATTCATACTGCAGTGTAAAATGTCCATCCCAACAATAAGGGAACATAACCTTTTGAAAACCTTGGGAATTAGCAGACCCTTTGCTCCACTTGTCAGAATATCACTTAACATCCTTAGTTCTGGACCTATGACAACACAAATGATATTTTGAGCCCAAGGACTGCACACAACATGATACAAAAAGTAATCAGTAATAAAATAATAGTTTGTATAATAAAATTATATTTGACACAAGTAGAGGTAAAAGGGAAAGCATGTTAATGCTCACTGCCTGGATTTTATCACCCTAGCTTTACTGCAAAACACATTTAGTCACATTCTTTGCTATGTAGGTTTCAGCTCATGAATTCCTAGTAATCCAGGTTTTAGGGGAAAACCTATGCCTGGGGGAAAAGACAAGGAAGTTCCACCTCCTAAATCCATGCTTCTTGGGGAATCTGCCAAAAATTAACTAAATTGTCTCCACAATGACTGGCTCTCACCTGTACAGGTATGGTATTAAAAAAATCAACTGATGAAGTGTTCTTAGATTACACTGACAAAAAAAAAAAAAAAAAAAAAAAAAAAAAAAAAAAAAAAAAAAAAAAAGGCCTACACTAGAAATCAATGCAATCCTTTCAGCAATAAATAAAAAAAAAATAGTTAAGCACTGCATACAACTCCTACCAAATCGTAACTCATCTGCTGGTTTTAATAACATAATTCCACAACCACATAAAAACAAAGTGAAAGTGTCCGGGTCTGCAAAGGTAAGATGGCAAAGGAAGTGAGCACAATGGCAGGTCACAAAGAGTTAACGTGGCACTTACCACCTGCATGGCAGAACTTCTCGGAGGATGTGGTTCTATGAGCAGTTGGGAAGGGGTCTGTCCAAAACTTCGTATCTGAGCTTCCACAGCCTGGAAAAGGCACAGGCAGGTTTGCAGGTTAAGAGGTGTTAATTACAGGCAATAGAACCATAACTGTCACCTGAAAATGTCATTCCACACTTCTGGCTTGTTTCATGTTGAAAATCAACCCCGTGTGTTCATTGTGGGGCTAAGTGCTTGGCACTGGTACTAAGAATGAGGTAATCATTTTAGTACTGTGGATGCTATTTCCATGAGAAACTCTGCAAAACCTCATCCTGCTCAATGATATTAAACAGAAACAAGCTATTACAATCAGAAACCCTCTTTATTGGCTCCATTTTTCCTTTCTAACACTGGCTTATCCTGTTTGTATCATAACTCAAAAACAAGCGTTAACTTTTAAAAAGTTTCTGTAGGTATTAAGTGTTGTACATTAAACTCCATTGCTTCCTTTCACAGCAGTAACTAAAAGGAAAGCAATACCAAGCTTTTATTCTTCCAGGCTTATTCAAGAAGGGCAAAGAATGTTAGGATGCATTAAACTACCAAGCACAAAACTACAGGAAAACATGAAGGCATAACACAAGGGGGTTTTTAAAGTTCCTCTGTACCTCCAGCGACATGCTTTAGTACTTTCTTCACCGGAAATACATGAAAATATTATGCTTAGTGATTTCTTAAAACTAATTATGCTGAAACCTGTGAACTTATACTTCTTGCCCTAGGCATGTCTAGCTAGTTTTCCATGCCACCACCTCTTGTCCCACTGGTTTAAAGATAACATCAAGCAGCCAAAATTCAACAAGTTACTTCTTGTCAGGTTGGCCCCCTGCATCATTCACAGTGACAGATCAGTACTCCTTAAAATTTTTGAGACAATGGAATAACACTTATGCTGACCTTATCCTTACAAACAACTCTTTTTGTGTAATTATAAAGACGATTACTAGGACGTTCTCCTGTTACAGAAATAACAAAGCCAAAAGTAGAATGCACCTGAGACCTTAAAATAATCATTCTCTCGATAGTAAACATGCAATCCAAAACACTTGGCCTTATTATATTTGGCAGGGCTTTTGAAACATCTGAACTCACCAGAGCAGGAGTTGAAATTAGTCTGCGAACAGATTCTAACACTCCTGTCCACTCTGGGAATCACCACAATCTTCAAAGAACTGGTGAATAAGTAAGTTATCAAAAAGCTGGCTGAAATCTGACATACACACAGTGATGCAGTGAGCACTTTTTGAGGAACAGCAGTATCAGACTCATGAAACACTAAAACTCATTAAGACCACATGAGTCTCCTTCCTGCTGATGAGACATGCTACATTGAAATTCAAATCTGGAAGTTTGTGACTCAAGATATCAAGGGAATCACAAAAGCTTTGAGGTCTCTTTAGACATGAGGCATTAACAAAGGAACTGGTCAGCAGCCCTACCTTCTCCATAAAATACTGTTTGTTTCAAAACATCCAGATTTGAAAAACTTACTTGCAGATTAAGGGGCATACTTTTATCAGCAAATGGCAATTCTGCCCTGCATTGAGGGTAGAATCAGAAGAATACAGAATAAAATATTCTTGAAACACAACTCCCATGCATTTCTTTTAGAACTGAGAATAAATAAAACAAGGAAATAATGAGCTTTAGGTTTATTAATTTCCTTGTATATTGACTTATGATCAATACAGAAACTTTCATTCCCAAATGCTCAATGTTCAGCATTTAAATAAAGCCAGAATTTTTATCTCAACCTTGAAATCTGGTATATCTTTTAATTCCCAGTGCTACTTCTGGAAACTATACACTCTTACATAGTGCCAATAGTGAGGGAAAACGAAGCACAAGATATCACGTACTGGTGCACAGTATTTCAAACCCATTCATTGTTACAAGAGCCCAAACTGATGTAGAACAAGTGTAAAATACTCTACTCAACCCACCAGTCAACAGGCACTAGCCAGTCTCACATAGTGTCTGTCAGACCTGGTGAAGCTGATAACCAATGGACAATGATTTTGCTAAACCCTGCCTCAGAGGATCACAAACTCTCCATTTTCAATCTTAACAGTCAGTTTCTACATCACCGTTTATGATCTAGCTTGAGTTGTGATTACAGTTCTGGCACAAACAAGTCCTTTAGACTCATTAGGTTCTAGCTGGTTGTTCCAAAAATATGAGAGCCTACAGTTCCAGGACTGCTATAGGTCCTGACATAATCTATCCCTTTTAAACAATAGAACTGGGAAAAATCATATTCAGATCATGTCATACCACAGGTAACAAGGTTTTATAAACCATCAGATCTGTATATAGCACATAAAGGCACAGATACTGGTATGTGTATGTGGTCTTTACTGGTATCTTCAGAAATCCAAAAGAAATTTGAAGAACTGTTGAGTAAAGGCAACAACACTTGGACAAATATGTCTAGACATAGTGGCTAGACTTCAGAAAAAAAAAATCTTCTGCATTCCTTCTGGTTACCAAGAAAAAAAAAAAAGTAAAGGTTTCTTTTTTTAGCTTCCACATTTTCTAATAATGACCAAGAGAGTGTACTAGCAACCCCAAATAGTTCCTTCCTTTTCCCAGATTGTATTCAAAGTCAATCCAGATGTCAGCTCCACAGTCTGATGTCTCAGTCAGAAGGATCACATACAGAAGGATGCAAGATGACCTCCCTCTGTCAGCAGAAATGTGATGACGGAACCAATCCCCATTCTCTCAATTTTTGTAATAAAAGAAAGAGAGAGCCACCAGATGCCACTCAGACTTATGTTCAACCTGACAAAGAAAATCAGGTAAGACCAGGGAATCTTTTTCTCAGAGATATAATTAGTATCTCCTTTGAAGAAAAGAACCTACCACTCACCTGAGAAAATACAGTAAAATGTCCACCAGTGAGAAAGTCCTCATCCACTTCCTTTCTAATGAATTATAGCCCAGCCTCTGACTGAAAAGAAGTATTTCTTTCTTGAAAATAAATATTCCCAGCATCACTCAGTATTACTAAGAGACAGACATGTCCTCCAACAGTAGAGAAAGGGCACGTTTTCTCATACTGCTGGATTCCTCTGGAGCATGCAGCCATTTAGATCACTGTAGGTAGAAATGTTTGGGAAATTGCACAACCAGTTTCACATCGATTAAGGACACGACATAACTGGTTAGGCATAACCTTTATTTGAAGACATTTTTAGCTTGACAAACTCTTACTGCTGAAAGCAAGATGTGTGCCACAAAATAAAACATAGTATCATTCCACATTTTATTTCACTGTTTCTCAAAGACCTCAAGAAAACTGCCTTTTCCTGTTAATCGTCTACAAATCCAAAATTTTGGTAAGGCCAGAATTGTTCCAGATGCTACAAGAAGTAATAAAATGAAACAAGGCAAACAACTCCTTACAATAATTCACACAGTATGCATCTCAAACACATACTTACTTAACATTATTTTTTGAACGTTAATTAATTTAGAAGCATGAAAGCCGTAGCCAAAAGTTCACATTTATCTGATTTTACCCATTCCTAAAAAGCCTCCTAGGTCATCTCCTCTTCTCTTGGGGTGTGGTAAGGGGAAAAGAGGAATAGGGAAGTGAAATAAAGGAAGGAAAGTAAAGAACTTGAAAACTTGGCTTAGTTATAATGTAGTTCCTGGCCACTGTTTAGTATGGCTATTTTCAGTCTCTGAACTTACCCTCTCATCTAACTGTGAATGAAGTTAATTCAACAGTATGCAGTACCCACCAAATATGGCTGTAAATTTTTTGGGAAGAAGGGTGATGGGGAGGTTGAACATATGGATGCAGTTAAGGTAAAAACAGATGTTTGTTACTTTACTTTGCAGCAACACTCAGAAACTAAGTCAAAATTGCTTTTTTTTTCATGTTTATGTCTGAAAGAACTATAAAATTAAATATGAAGGAGGGCGGGTGGAGGGGGAACTGCAGTGAGTGTCACAGAGAAAGAATGAAACAGTCTCCAGTTTTGAACTCAAATCCTCAAATGAAGGCCCATAACAGTTAAAAGGCAAGACATACACAATTTAACTCCAGATTTAAAGACTTTAAAGAGACTAGCTCAGAGTTGCTTTAATCATGCCTCCTCAGACACAAAACACCAAACTGTCTGAGGAGTCCAGGGGCACAGCACACCCATGTTAAAATGCATGCCTTGGTATGAGGGCAAAACAAGCTGCAACCTCCCCATTTGCTACAAAGAGGCTGCGCTCAGCTCCTTCACAGATCTGCACCAAAGTATTCTCAGTTACTTCCCTACTTCCCAAATCTCTATGATTTAGTTGCCAAACATTTGAAACCCCAGGTGAAATAACAACAAGCATTGTAATACATATTCTTTCAGCACACATGTCAGGGACAGAAAATGTTTTGGGTTCATCCTCCATGTTTCTGCCCAGCATTTATGTCCTGAAAACAACAGCCCTTGCAAAAGTAATTACTTTGGCTCTCTGCCGCTCCTACCTCACTATCCAATATTCAAAAAGGTATACACACATGTTCCTCAGTGACTTCTATTGGCTTGAGTGATATGCAATTATGATTACTTGCTTTTCCCTTCCTTCCACCCAGATGTTGCTTTAGAGCATCAGAGAACACAGACTGTTTGACAGGTTTCCCCTCAGACAGGGAAGCTGAATGGCTCAGCGGCCAACCAAGGAGCTCCTTTCCCCATGGGACAGTGATTAAAATCAAGCTCCGGTAACAAGTGATCAGAAAACCCCCTATGACCAGAGAGTGCCACTTACACCCCTACAGGAATACTCTTAGTTAAATTCCTCTAGGACTACAGAAACACAGATAACACAAGCCAGAGAGCAAGCACAATTCATAACAATAGATAAAATTGCTGAAAAAAGGCAGAAGATTACAAAAAGAAGCTCTTTGTAGTACCATCTTCCTTGTTTCCTAACAAGCCTCATTAGATGGAGATGGTGAAAAATGGGCAAAATGCTTTTCTGACACAGGCAATGTATATGCTGGCTGACTGTACACCTGCCCTGGGGATATTGCACTACACTTGACCCAAGGAAAAAATACAGCACTCAAATGATAGTAACATTAATTCACACACTCCTATTTGCTATTTTAAAAATAAAATGAGCAGTCTAGTTTCTTCATGTCAAACCAGAAAATTATTTATCTTGTTTTGATTTCACAAATCAAACATTTTGTACTGAATCACTTCCATATTTTGTTTTCTCACTGAACCACTCACTTAACATACTGATTTAAGAAAATTGTCTGTGCTAGCTTTGAAATCAAACAAGTAGCAAGGAAGAGAATGGAGCAGAAGAAAGGCTGAGGAAGAGACACTACAAGATGAAGAGTTACTTAATTTTCCCTAGGTATCATTAAACCTAACTGAAAAATGTTTGTGATGCACCCTCTGCTTAGGGTACCCTCTGCCTGTTGCTGCCCTCTAATGCAGGTACAGCTCCAAGGCCAGCACCTCAGGGTTATGGCTCCAGAGCCGAAGCATGGGCAGAAATACTGTCAGCAGCGCGCAGAGGGAAGCCTTATTAGAGCACACGGGCAGCTTGGGATGGAGCAAAAAGCACAACCTTTGCCTGCTGCTGGGTGTTAGCGAGGTCTGTAACAAAACTGTGGGCCTCATTATACAAAAACCAACAGATACAAGGAGAAATTAAAGCCATCAAATAGAAATTAGGCGCTTTTCTTTTCTTTCTTTGTACCTTCCTTGCAAGAAATATATTTGCTGCATAATATTTTTCTTGGCTGCTTACCACCCCCCAGTTTCAGCTTCTTCTGCTTGCTGAAAACACCAGAGTTGTCTGGAGATTGGTTACTGGTCTAACCACTAGTTATTTATAAAATCCAAACTACTACAGATATATGGAGGGGAGGGGGTTACCCTAAGCAGGATTACTTTTTTTTCCCTCAAGCTGTTTGAAAGTCAATAAATGAATAATACATAATTCTGTTCACATCAGAAAACTGGAGAAAGGAGAGCAGCAAAGGATGCCTTCCATCACATCTTTACAAACAAAAACACTAACCCAGCTCTTAAACTACATCAAGGAATTTTCTGTGAGAAAAAAGAAAAATTTAAGTCTTTTTGTCCAGACAAATCAGTGCGACAATTACATGGCATTCATTAGAGTAAAACAGGAAGTAATCACAGTTTGTGAGAATACAAATAGAAGCCCCTCAGGGCCCTGCAAGTTGCTCCAATCTGAATATATACATTCCAGGCATATTAAACAGAGGCACAGCCCAGCCTGGCTGCAATCTCCAGCTCATGCAGCTGTCCGTCTACTGCAGCGTAATCCCAGCTGCCAATCTGAAAGAAACCAGTTAGTCAGAGCAGACACAACCAACAGAAACAAATGTCACTCAATAATGTTCAGAGGCACTGGGTTCATGGATAATTTCAAACAGTATCTCTGTCTGAAGCACTGATGTGCTCATTCAAAACACCTAAATCTTTGGCTACTGGAAAGAAGCAGATAAAAAACACTAGAACTACAAAAAGAGGTCTGGTAATACTTCAAAGAGACTGACAAAATAAAAAGGGAAAAGAGTCTAAAAAGAGAGTTAAGATCAATTTAAGGACCTGCAAATAAAACTGGATTCACTACAAGAAAAAGCCTAAGCAGCACTGGGATTAGTTTTTTAAAATACAACAGTTTCTGTTTTACTTGAGCACTACAACCAAAATTGCTTCCCATCTCTCTTTTCTGTTGCCGCTGAAGATTTCAAGAGAGCAACTCACTGCTTTCATTTAAAATCAATAATTATCACAGAATAAGTAGTGGCACTGCCATGCACAATACCCTCAAACTTCAATTTCTGTCATTATTCATTTGCTCCTCTAAACAGCTAAACAATCCCAAATTTTCTTATATAAAACCTTTTCCTCTGGAAAAAAGCAATCTATTCCAATCTG
The DNA here is from genome assembly GCA_013401135.1 of Cettia cetti. NCBI lineage: Eukaryota > Metazoa > Chordata > Aves > Passeriformes > Sylviidae > Cettia > Cettia cetti. The sequence continues at coordinate 27,651 of VZUI01025604.1, read as the reverse complement.
CTAACATTCCACAGAATTTCCTAAACATTGATGTCATCTTTATTTATTAAATAAAAAAGCTTCATTAAAATAAAGCATTTCAATCTGAAGGAGGTTAATACACAGATGTAAAAGTCAAAAATGTATTTGAAATGTCTTCTGTGATCACCTTTCAGAATCTGTAACAATTGTGAAAAAAATAAAACAACTCCTTTTGTTTAGCTATGAAACTAAACTAAACTCTCATAATTACTACCTGCAAGACCAAATTTGCTGTTTCCAAACCATGGGTGCAATGCTACCTCAGAGTTTTCTACTGAAACAAATGAACTTTTTTGTACAAGCATTTAACTGAGACTTGACTTTTAGATACTGCTTGAGGAAAACACCTCTGGCATGACCACAAGCTTTGTCACTCAAGCAGAAGCTATTTATCTAGTATAACTAATAACTAAAATAACAAAGTTTGATAAGTAAACACCACACACATCTACAGCCACAGTGGGAACAGTGATGTCCAGGTTAGACACTCTGGGCTGCAATAAGCACACAGAATGAAAACATTCCAAACAAAAATGTTAGGTTTCCCAATTACTGCAGATACCATTTGGACAGCATAAAGAGGCTGCAAATAATCTAACATGCTGATGACACAAAAAATTCCTGCAGCCTGTTTACTTCCATGTTTCTTTCAAGGCTAAATGACTTGGTGTATTACTGTAGCTATTATATATAAGTATCCTTTCCACATATGGAAGAAGAAAAAGTAGTTTAAAAATAGAAACAACTTATATCAAAAGGACTTATTTTTTAACATCACGTTTTTCCATCCCTTATTTACCTTTCTGTTACTCTTTCTTATTTAATGCTGGCCAACAAGTATGTCAGCTAAGAATGAACATCCAGGCATAAATGAAAAGGTAAGGAGCCCGGGGAGGGTCTCAAGACCTCTCTGGCTCTGATAGATCCCCAAGGCAGGTCAAGCAAGAAGAGGTGAGGGAACAGACTGTGCTGAAAATTTCTATTCCTTGAATTTCAGTCAAAGGCTGAGGAGAAAAGGCACTCAGAGCTGAAGAATTAAATCACACGAGTAACCTCCTTCCAAAAAACTACTACTTCCAGCCAGTTTTTTGAACTCTTATACATGTAGCATCTCAGTCCTAATTTAATTAACTCTAAAGTATCTCTAATTTTCCTGCTGGATAGAGAAGCAGAAGCAGCAGGTAAAATTACCATCTACCCTGTAATGAAGAATAAAAGAGAACAACAAGGCCAAATATTTTTCTGGATCAGGATCCAGCTGAATATTTTCATGTCTGTTTGTAAGCATTCCAGTAAATAATTTAAGACAAAAGGCAAGAAATCCCCATTCATCACATCAAACTCTGGGCTGAGTAGAATCAAAGGAGTGCCACACCTCCCAGATATCACAGTAACCACTTGCTTATGCTCCTTTTGCTCACTTACTCCAACACCACAAGCAGGTCACAGTGTGAGCAGAGATGTGAGTACTAATAGGTAACTGATACAAACTATTTAATACTCCTTTCACCAGAAGGAAATACTGCATCCTTTTGTGGGGGAGTCCTGATGCCCAGACAAGCTGAGTTCATTGAGCTGTGGTACCTGCCCTCACAGGAGGCCCTGCCTCTGTTACACACTCCTGCTGTGGATACTGCCCCAGGAGAAGACCAAGGCACGGGCTTGGATGCATTGCCAAGTCCACATCTCCTTAGCCATTAAATCACTGTGTTTCCTTTAAATTCAGCCTTAATTCCAGTTCCATAAAAGGGTACTTTAATACAGATTTGCAATTAAAATGAGACCAATGTTAAACATTTATTTGGCTTTTCCCACTGTTCTTGTGCTGTACAACACCAATTATGCCATCTGTGCAGCACACTTCCAGCCAGAGACAATTCAAAGTTGGTTTCTACGGTACTTTGAATGTTGCCTGCCTGAATTTGTTACTTTGTGTTACAGCACATGGAAATTTACTGCTCTGTGATAGTTATTTTATAACCATTTTATCCTACATTCTAAAACTCATCACAGCCACAACAAAGACTGTTGCCCAACCTGCTAAATCCAGACCGATCATTTTCCCAACTATTTAGTAAATGTTAACTATGTTATAAATACAAATCGTGTTTATACTCCATGAAAGATTCACTGTTGTCAGGGTTCTCCAGCTGAGTTAGAGTTGAAATATGCTATTAACTCCCACCATGACCGGAGCTAAAGGAGAGGCCAAAAATGCTTTCTCTGGGATAAGATATCAGATCTGCAACTGCTGTCATGAAACTGGGGTCATGTAAACTAAACATTCTTGTAACTTCTTCTGGGCACAGAAGTCTTTCAAACTGTAAATACTTATAAATAAAATAAGACTCGTAACAGATAGACCTAAGATGCATAAAACTTACCCGAAGATATTAATTTGAACATTTAAAAGCTATTATCCATAAAATAATTTATCCCATATGCCTTAAAACTGAAAATAAAAGAATTATCTTTTTTATATATATAATCAGAAGTGGCACATTCAAATACCAAGCCAAATGCTATGTCGAAGCTGATTCTTCACAATTTTTGAAACTTCTCAGTTCATATGGAAATGAAATATCATCAGTAGAAAGAAAGGTGCCAAAAGAATGGAGAAAGCTTGCTTCCTAATGTTAAACAGACCACCTTCATGTAACAAAAAGGCACATTCTCTTCAGAGGAAGAAGTACAAAACAACAGAAATATCTAAGGCTAAACACAAATCACTTGACATTATTTAAAGGGACTTATTCTTATGTTTTTAGCTATTATTGCTAATTTAAAAATTATTAGTCTTCCTTAATTGCTGACTTGGTTTTGTTTTTAAAACATGGCTTTTTGATAAGCATGGTATAAAACTCAGGGTGCTTCCTGAAGGGTAGGGATGTACAAATCCTATATACAGATACAATTTATACTTCCTGTACAAATCAAGGACCAAATAATATTTCATCCTCCTGCTACTAACTTTGTTTCTTTTCTTTGATTTTATTCTGTGTTTACGCTAACTTCATAGGGATATCAGTGGAGAAATGGACTTTTAATTAGTAACTGCAGGCAGCTCACATTCATGATAGTCCTTTGTTACACTAAGCCAAAGATATAGAAATTTCCCTTCTTCTGACCAACGCTGATGAAATACCCACCAGTCAGTCCTAGATACAAATTATTTTGTATGGACTGTGCTTCAGCTCCTAATCAGTTACTTGTCTAAATGACTTAGATCTAATTCTACTTTTTTTTTTCCTTTCTCTCCACACTTGGACAGCTATGGCAAAAAGAGAGCAGAATTTGTGATAAGAAGGTGCTGTGAATTCTCTCCAGAACAGCTGGATGACATTTGTCTGTGCTAAATGACTCCTTGCCCCTTCCATCCAGGCAAAAAAAGAGCCCTTCCACAGCAGATCTTGTGATTGGGAGTTCCACAGATCAAAACATGGTGCTCAGGAGCAAGTCAATAGAAGGCAGTGACACAGCAGAGCTCTGCTGGCAAATGCAGCATTTTCCACCAGAAGGATATTTACTGCTTGCCCACTGAACAGCAACTTCCCTCTGCAGCTGTCACCTCCTTCAGCGAGACACCCAAGGAGCAGAGTCAATGACAGTGCTACCAAAATGCCTGGAGGGGAAGAGGAGGAGGAGAAAGGAATGGTCTCTGCAGGATGAGCAGTGCACCAATATGCCAACAGGGATACTTGGATCCCTTGCCTTGCTTCTCCTGGCTGCAGTTCCCTTCCCCCACTGGCTGTGACTCAAACCCTTCTCTCTTGATCTACTCCCGTCCCCCTGAGATTTGCCTTTGAATTATGCAAGCTTTGCACTCCCCAGGGTTCATCTACCAAAAGGTAGCATGTGGTCCATGGTTAGCATTTTAGTTTAAAATTTTCTATTATGGCAGTCAGATCCTTTCAAAATACTTCCTTTATTCCCATAGGCAGAAAGAATGGCAGGAAAAAATTGTTCACAGCAGTATAAGAGGATGTAAAAGTTCTACATTTTCAGTTAGAGAAAAAAAAACACCAAAACCTAAAGGTGGAATATGGTTTTAATCAAGTAGTTTTCCTTCCTAGACTAGTACTTCCTTCTTGTAATATATATAACCTGACTGCCTATAAAAATAAAGGTGCCAGTTGGAGCCATTTAGGAGACCTAAGGAAATTCTGCATTAACCTACACCCCTCCACTCCTCAGTGCCTTCCACCATTGTTCTGTGTGTGGCCTCTTTGATGAGTTAGGTCACCAATACCCATGCATATATCTGTGGAGATACCTCACAAACACATGTATCATAGGCCTCTCATTGCTGATGTGGTCCAGGCTCAGCACTATCCATGTGGGGAAATTGCCACAGTTAAAGCATTTGCTATTATTTCCACATGATACCTAAAAGCCTCAACAACTTGCAGCTCTCAGAATATACAGGAGCTTCCCTTTGGTTTAGGTTTGAAAATCAAAATACTTTTTCAGCTACAACTGTCAAGATTTAAAAACCCAAACCTGAATCATATCAAGAGGAAAAAGCCAAACATACCATTTTTGAAACCAAAAAATCCAGTTTAATACTTGCCTAATAAAAAGATATTAAGTCTGAGGTACCATGCCTGCCTAAAAATACTGTTAATTGTCCACATCAAAAATTCATTTGGGCTCTAATTGTTTGGTGGAGAAAAAAGGAGATATTTTCTGGCAAGCTGGCTGAAGGAGAAAAATAAATGCTGATTGAAGCTGCTTGGCAGCACAGATTGTTGGCACAAGTCCTCAGGGAGATGGATTAGCAAGCAGGAAGAAGGTGAGGCTGTCAAAGGTACATGATAAATTCATTTAGCACATAGATATGGAATGATTATGCACACAGAAATACCACAATACACTGATTTTTCATTACTTTCAACTCTATACATAAGTAAAACCAGAGTAAGTCACCATCGGTGATAAGAGTCATTAAATCTCTGCAGTATCAGTTTTGCATCAGAGCTGATCATATGTGCCATTTAAAATTACATATACGTATTTACATAATTAGAAATATGCTTTACAAAGTACATGTAAATGGCAAGGGATACCTAACTAAACAGGAGACCTTTCACTGTTTTAGTGGCATGCTTAAAAATCCTAAAAAAAAATATTTCATTGGGCCAATGCTTCAAGCAACTCAGAACAAGAGTGCTACGAGACCCCATTAATTCTGCTACCTGCATTCATCAGCGTGCATTTTTGACACCATCAGTAGTGTTTGAAAATTCTGCTGCTGCTAAGCTACTTCACTACTGTGAACTCAACAACACAAATTCTCCCTCTCCTGTCTTCATCTTCAATCAGTTCAGACAGCACAGAACAACTCAAAAATAAGAAACATTGTAGCAAAGTACACTAAAAACATGACAAGTTCAAAATATTTGGTAACAAATGCCTCTCTGAGACATACTCCAAAACATTTGTAACTTCCCTGGTCCTAAATTTTTTTAAGGCTATAACACAAACAACTCACAGATCACAATAAATGTGATAAAAGAACTGTTGAGAAAAATTAAAACTACACAAAAATTGTGTGTGGAGACTTCTACTTTCATTAGTATTACTTCAATTATTATATTCATTTTCATAAATATTATATTCATAATTCATAAATAAAGGTCCAATGATGGTTTATTTAATTACAAAATTTAGAACAAATTACACGCAATACACAGCCAATATTTCAGCTCACAGTTTAACCAAACACTTCAAGACTCTAATAAATACTCCTAAAAGGTGAGAATAATTCCTTGCCAAGGTAGAGAAAATATAGCAAACACTATCAGCAAATTGAAAACATGTCACAGTGAACATCTACTAGATGACTCTTGGGTCAACAACTTTTCCAAAGCCAGACGATGACATTTTTGCTTGTAAGCCACATGTCCCAGTATCCCTTTTCTTAGCCCAATTAAGGGTATTTATGTACAACATATGTATTTTAGGTTTAAATAGACCAAGATGCAGTTTGCAGACTGATGGCAAGCGATGTAATGACAACACTGAGCCATCACTTCGGTATTAAGCCAGTCCCTGTGTCCCGTCTAAATAAAAGTTGATAACATTCATATTGCTTTGTTTTCATAGACCCAGAATATTTTATAACAAAGCACTGTTTACATTCATTCTATAATTAATACACTTGCAGCTAAACTTCCTACCAATATAGTGTTTAAAGAGAGGACATAAAATCAATCAAAAATCTGTTTTAATCACTCCATCCTGCCCTTTTTTAAACAGCTGTTTAGGTAGAGGAAGAAGAACTTTTAAACCCACAATATTCTGTGAGATACTTTGGCAAATAGATTTTCTGAATGATGCTGAGCCTGAGTAAAGCTACTGATCTTTCCAATGCTGAAATATTTTCTTTTGCATCTGAAAAACACAGGCCAAGCTATTTTAACTTGATAGTCAGTCAAATTAAAATACCAGAGGCTGCAAAACTCTGACGTTTGATGTTTGTTACACATGCAAGACTGCACTTAAAGAGAACTGTTAAAAGTGCAAAAGTAAATCCAGGAGCAAAATCAAGGTTGCTCATGTCACTAAGATCCAGTATCAAGGAACAAAATGACTGAACTCAGCAGCTGAAGCAATCCTTGAACATTTGTTTTTATATTGATATCCAGCTTGGGCTGAAATCCAGGTGCACAAAGTTTAAGAACAACTTGCATCCTTGTTCTATTAATTCTGCATGCTGTGACAACTGGTTCAGGCACCTTGCATTTGACTGGCCTGTGGCCAAACCACAAGAAAACACAAAGACATTGAACATTCACCAGAAGCCTTGAACAATGTGGAGTCTTTACAGTTTCAACACTGCAGTGGTTAACGAAGACTTCTCTGTATTTATAAAGTACAAACTTACCTCTCTCAGTACAGAATCTGTTATTGAACTTAAATTAACAGCTCCTTCATAAGTCAAATAGTAGAATACATTCAGGGACCTGACAGCTTCTGGCCCTTGTTGTTTGTATCCAAAAATCAGATCAATCCACTGGTGAAGCTGACAGGAAACAAACTCGCTTTCTAATGCCTGTGAAAAAAAAAAATACACACAAAACACAAAATTGAGTTGGCCAGATAGTCATCATTTGGTGGTAGGAGGAGCAAAATTTTTGTTTTATAACATGCAAAATTATCTTAACAAGTCTAAATACAGAATGGATAGCAGTATTTTAGACATTCTATCCCAAAAAAGGTGGGCCTTGTGATAGATGCCAGAGTCTCATGCCCTACTTCCCACTGATCAGGAGACCTCTCTTTTTAAACTGTAATAGTGGAAATAAGAAAGAAAAAAAAATGCAGCAAGTGGAAAGCATTTGTGCATTTATACACAGCCAAGCTATGTTTCTGTGCACTCCCCAGGTGAAACTGTGCTTTCCTGTGTGATCTGCATGCTGAATAACAACAACAGGATTATCTGATTCTGACAGCCAGAGAGAAGATGGATAGAATTTGGGAAAGAGGACTAACTAACCAGCCATGTTAGGGTAAAAAAAAAATTAACAGGCTAGAAATAAACTGCCACAGAAACAAACCTACACAGAAGTACTATGCTGAATGATTAAGCTGCTTTTCTGAAGATGTTATCCAGTTACAACCCAATCCCCAAGACAAGAGCATCCAAAAAACACAACATTAAAAGGTAACCTAAAAACCATTGTCATCTAAAGGGTTAATTCATGTAGCTTAAATCACTACCAGGATTTGTTTTTTCTATTTTATACAGAGGATTCAATGTATTTTCGATTTGAATTACCAAATGAAAAAACAGACAGATATTCTCTTCATCTAGCAAAATGAATGGCATTTTCCTTGCAAAGAAAATTCCTAATTTTGAGCAGAGGAAGTTGAAATTAATCTGAAAACCAAGGAATTCACTTTGCAATTTGCACACTAAAATGATGGGTTTGTTTCATTAACCGATGCCTGAAAACAACATTTAAATTGACACATAAAACCAGCAATTGTCTTAATTTGTGTGGTGCACTCCACACAAAAGCCCTAAATATGTTCAAATTAGAGCAAGCTGCTTGATTGTCACTGCAGTTTCATGTCATATTAATGCATGACAAACATTAAACCATACACTTAAATGGCAATTTATATCATTTAAATGTTTACTGCCACACCAGATCATCACTCATTTAAATGTGACTTTCTGACAGCTAATTTCAGTTAATTTTCCTCGATTCACTTAATTAGAACTTTCAATCAAGAAAAGACCTGTACATATCTTAGACATCATATCATTCTTTTTTTATTATTACTTTTATTAGGATACTGAATTGCTGAAAGCATTCTTTAAAATGAATCACCACACAGCAGAGTATCTGTTTGGATGATCACACAGCAATACCTTACAACATATATGCTTAGACAGGACTTTTTTTCTTTTTAATTTAAAAAACACCCAATAGTTAGACACAGACACACAATTAAAACTATAAAAAACCACAAGCAGGCCAATTAAAAATTAATGATTTCAAAATTGTTTAATAAGATAAAACCAGTCAGGAGTCTCATGAGTGTCCATAATACTGCAATGTGCAATAAAATTCTACAGGGCTCAGCAAATGACAATGATAAGAATTAATTTTCATGCTATCCCCCCAAAAAAAAAAATTAACCCTGGAACATACTTACTGTTATGATTATAACTATTTAATGCCAAGCAAATGAGAATATTAGGAACTTGAGACTTTTTGTAGATACATATGTAAATATTCAGCATGTCTTGAAGTTGTTCATAGTCGCCTTTTCTACAAAAGCTAGATTTTCAGTGAGTCATATTGCCCTCAGAATGCATTTGGACCTGAATAACTAAAGGAATACCTTTAGCAAGCTCGTTAGGTTAACATCTGTATAAATGTAATTTTTTTCCTTAAAAAAGCAAAACTAAAACACTTTGCCTCCTCAGGAAATGGTTGGGAGCCATCCTGATCTTACTTCCCTTTTTCAAATTTGAAGTTATTTTACATTTTAAATTTGTACAGACTCAAAAGCAGGTTTGGTTTTTTTTCCCTTATTAAGCCATTTAAAAATCTTCTTACTTGCTAAATCCCAAGTGAAAGGGAGAACTGAAAACCACCTACAGTCAGCATCAGGACCTCGAAGGACAGACAGAACAGCACACAAATTCAAAGGCCAAATAAGCTTGCCTGGTATTTCAGGTTCACAGTTAAACTCTGGGTAAGAGAGTAGTGCTTATGCTATGACAGAATCAATGGGGGAACAATAATTAACAGCTTGTATAATGACCAAAGAACAGACTCCCAAGGAAAACAACACCATGTGCCAGATCAGTGTGATGCACTTTGCAGCCACACTGGTATATTTAATAATGGGTCCTCCTTAAGAAAGAATCTGAGAAATAGAGGTTGCAATTTGCAGAACTGTTTGGTTACAAAAAGAAGGGGCTTTGCCTTGTTTGTTGCTTTAAACATTGCTGTTAGCATTTACCACTTGGAAACCATGCCTATCCATGCTTCAGCATTTAGGATTACTTCAGCCTCCACTTCATTTAGGACAGGCAGTGCTCGTTAAGGCTGGAGTTAAGTCCAGCAGCCATGGGATATGAATATCCTTCCATGCTGCTCCTGAAGCAAACCAAGGAATTGCCAGCACCCCCAGGGCAGAGCAAGTACCTTGCTCACCCTGTGCTCTGAGGGAAATGTGCACAAGGAATCCTCTGAAAATGTCCAGCATATACAGCAATATCCAATTCCACTGAGTTGTAAAACAAATCAGAGACAAATGTCCAATTGCTAATGGATCAAACAAGCCCATGGAAAGGCAGTCACGTGAAGCCACACACAGATTGTCAATTCTGTCCACAGGGGACTCATATTAACTTTGACAAACTGTCTTGGGGCTGATATCTGTTTCTTTAATGAGATCTATTAGGCAGAGACTAAAACACTTGAGATATGCTAAAAAGTACAGTATACAGATGTCAAACACAAACACCTATTAGTAACTTTCATTTCTCTATTCCCAAGGTAGAAACACTTCAGACACATCAACAAATAGAAGCTTTGATCTAACTAGGAAATTTTAGTTTATTCATAAATATTTTTTGAATGCACAATCTGATGCCACTAAATATGTGCAATCAAAACTATCTCGTTGTGAACAACTTTAAAAATCACTGTTTTATGAGCATCTTTTACTGTCCTGTTCTCTGAAAGGATTGGACAGGGAATAATTTACTGCTGGCAACCAAAGACTAACATCAGTCTAATACTAATACAAATGACTTGGTAGAACAAGGATGGAACAACAGAAAACATAAAACTAGCAGGCTGGGAATGATTCTTCCTTTTTCCAGTATAGATTATCTAAAGATTTATCACAATATATTTTCCCAAACAATATCATACCCTTGGAATCAAGATACATATCTTTGAAATGAGTACTATGGCTTTTGCCCTCTGCTTTTATTTCTGCTTTAGATTTTATGCAGTGACATACAGCACATGAAACGATGTCTATTAAAAATTAATATATACCATGCTTGAGTTTGGGATGTTCCAACACTGAAATTAGATGAAAGGTTTAACTGCATTTTTTTTCATCAGCACAGATTTATATTCATAGTCAAGCTATTCAGAAATAAATGACAGACTTACTTGCCTTATTCCTATGCTGATTAAAGCAAAGTAATTCTGAAGCACAGCATAAAGCATACACACATCTCTTATTTGAACCACAGAAAAAGAGTCCAACCCATTCAAAATTTGGTTGATGAAATGTTAAAATGAAAGGAGAAACTTTGATGAGAAACCAAAACTGCTCGTACATAAATAATCTTTCCCATTTATTCGACTGGAAAAATACCAAACAAACAATCAAACCAACAAACTCAGGAATACACTTCACCAGCAAGTAAGAAATAAATCTCAAGTAAAAATAATTGCCCGTTACCTTTAATGGACTAAACATTTTAATTTCCCTCTGGAAGAATTTCCTCTGAAGCATTTAAAATGGAGTCTCTTTTACGTCCCACTTGAAAAATATTTATGCATGAACAGAAAAGCATGAATTAGGATTTCACACATCTTTTAGCACAACCACAACTTTCGGGTGAAAAATACTCTTCTTGAACAAGACAAAACACCCACAGAACTGCAGCAGCAGGTAAGTACTTTAAACTAAATACGTGTTCTGGCTTGGAAATATGTGTGTGCACGTGCATTCAAAATAAAACCCCAAACCCACCAAAACTAAACAACTGGAATGATGTTTGCATGTTCAGGCTTTCAGACACAAGTCGGTAATGCTGCCTTAACATTGATATATGACCTTTGTAAGTTACAATGAAGAAGTCTGGTTTTTTCAGCCTAATTAGAACTGTTTCAAATTTTCCTGCTAAATATATGATAGAAAGTCCTTTCAACTTTTTTTTATTATTATTCTAGAGTTTCTTTCCACGTCAGCCTTGTTCCAATCAAAATATGTTTCGAATTAAATTATTTTGATTCAATATGGGGATCACATTTCACTTCTAAGATTTAAAGTTCGAAAAGGAAAAGTTTAGGCTGTTCAAACAAAGCAAATGCAGCCACTTTGCGGAAAGCTATTCACTTTTACCAAGACTGACAAATTGTTTGTGTGCACCATTAGGTCTAGTTTCTGCAATAGTTGCCAGATTTCCTGTCCTCCTAATAACATATTAACTCTTCAAGTGCTGGCTTTATCTTTAGAGGTTTCTCAGAAACCTCCAGGAATTAAAAAGCATATTACCAAACGTGCTTTCACCAGCAACGCTGTTTGCTCATGGGGTAGACAACTGAGAATAAAGATGTATATAAAGTTATCAGATATGTAATCAGAATTCAGGCCTGCCTTGAGGATATCAGAAGGAAGAGGACAGCAAATGTACTAGGTAGAAAACTCCATGTTCTGCTTGAAGCAACACATTTCAAATGGATGAAAGGGACATCAAAACCATTTACATGATTGGTGGTTTTTTACTTGGTAAGTAACTATTTCAAGCAAATGTATTTAGTTTTACTTGCTGTATTTTACAATTTTTTAAGCATTAAATACTTAAGAAACCAAGAATTACTTACAGAAAAAAATTAAAGTAACTATTGCATTTTTTCTTTGTGTGTGTTCCAGAAATGCACTGCCAATTCTTCATTACCATTGTAACAAAAGTGGGCATTTTACTTTATTTCTCTACTTGGTTAGCGATACCAGGATAAAGTACTCTGGAAAACACTAATAAAGTCCTAATAAAAGTCCTAATAAAACATTTAACTCAAATGCTTTACTGAAAATAATTGATCTCGTAGAAAAAAAAAGGATATCAGCAATTTGAGAAGCTCAGACACAGGGGATCCCTGAAAGATTAACTTCCCCTCCTCTGTTCCTTCTTCTCTGTATCTAAAATTAAGCTAGTAAGCATTGACAAAAAAAAAAAAAACATTTGTGTAATAGTGTGCACTTACTGAAATTTTGTGGCAAGGTATATTCCGCATGAGCAGCACATGAACAAAGAAAAATATTTTGCAATGCAATGATTCAATCTCCTATCTGAATTAATGTCATTATTACCAAAATAAGAGTAGCATGTTTAGCCAAAAATCTTAACCACTTTTTTATCTTTTGATCATTTCTATATTGAGTCTACAACAGTAATTTTGTAGTTTAAATAGAAAACTCAGACAGCTGCCACACATTTTTTAAAATGAAGACTGCATGTCTTTTGAAATTCAGCTTTATTCTCAACTGAAATGTCTATTATTAAGTGCCAGGGATAAAAGAGTTCAGTGAATACGAAAACTTGCATCGGAGCACTTGTAGCTACTCTTTTCATCAAGAGCAGTGATCACCTTTAAAATATTCCTCAGTATATCCTCCACAAATTTGAGAGAAATATTTTTAGGCTGAACTGCTACAGTCTTCCATGAACAGTTTATGAACAGAACAAATTGTGCATTTTTATTCTTAAGTTTCAAAGTTTAGACATCTTCCTTAGGCGTTGCCTCACCTCAGTTGTTCACAAATTCATGGTTGCTACAATGCTAACTTCCCTATTGAAAAACAAGAGTGGGGAAAACCTGTCTCAGCCAACTGGCTCCATCAGTAAATAGATGCTTTCCAAAAGGCATCCCAAGAATTGCCTTGTCTCAACTGTCTGGTTCCTTTACAACAAGAGATAGAAAAGGTACAGAATTTGTAGGAACAAAAAAAAAAAAAGATCAGGAGGTCTTTACTACATACCCCCACATGAAAAATGATTTATAAAAGCCATAATTAATTGCAGTTGTGAAATCACACAAATGGCCATCGTTATTCATAACTCTGATAATACTGCTGTAGGTGGCTGGCATCTGTCCTTCCTCAGAGACACACAGAACATCTAACTGTGACTGGTTAGTCCATAACCATTTTTTACTGCAAAGTTGGCTACAAGCAAATATTGATAACACCAGGAGGTATTGCTGAGCTATTGACCATTTCCACTTTCCCCTACCACATCCCTGAAATTATTGTCCACATTTAAAACGTCTGCTACGCTGTGAAGAGGATTCTCTCTCACAGAAAAGTCATCAACATCCTGAGGCCAAGACAGGGTATCAATACTCTTTCTGAAAATCTTCACACGCGGCACCAAAAGGAGGCAGGAAGTTCCCTCCTCCCTGAAATTCAGCAATTCCTCTCCCAGTTCCTCCAGCACTTGTTTGCATGAAGACTGACAGCCTGGATCTGGAACCTATTACCCATAGAAGCACAGGCTGTTAAACCACACAGCTGACAGTTGGCTCAGTCAAATTAGTTCAAATGAAGTTGAAAAAAAAAAACCCAAAAAAAACCCCCAGACCCCAACCACCAAAATCCCACCAGACAGGACTGCATTCACAGCGCCATGCCATGCACTGGTTGTCTCAGCATTCCACTCTCCCACTCCTCCTACTTTTCCCCTCCCAAGTCTAATGCAGGGACACCGCTTCCAGTGCTTCAGCTCACTTGCATTGCTCCTAGCCAAGGACTTCTGTGTGGCACCTCCTTGAGCCTTATGATCACAGTCTGAATGTCAAGTGTTAGCAAAGACAAAATGAAAGGTCAGAGGACTCCACACCTCTAAAAGGATGGTAAACAGTCATTCAGCTTTTTATGTTACAGATTCTTTCCTTTTAAGAGAGAGGTGCAAAACACACACTGCAAAACCTCAAACCGTACAACATTTGCTTGCCTTTGAGGCTGTACCAGCTTTTTAAACACTGAAGCTTGAAACAGCTTTAAATTCTGAAATTCAGGAAAGTAGCAGAGTGGGATTTTAGCTAGCTTACATTTACTGAACATATAGGTAGCATAACCCTAATGCAATATACAAACTCAGTGACTGCCATGAAGGTCATGAAGCTTTGGAAAGCATCAAAAACATGAACTGAGCTTGCATCACTAAAATGCAAAAAAAAAAAAAAAAAAAAAAAAATTAACGTGAACACAGACAAAGCCACACTTGAAATGGCTTTCAATTAAGTATTTAGGCTGCCACACCATTAAATCCTCAAAGTTTAAGCCTAAGCATATTGTTTGGTTACTGACAGCACAACATACTTCAAACTGTGAGAAACTAGTGATTTTTTTAATGTATTTTACATTTAAACTGCTTGTACATTTCCTCCTTCCCTAAGACTTACTCTGTAAGCCCTAAAAGTGAACTGTTGCTTTATTTTTGCACTGTTTCAACAGCTTGCAGCATTTATGCTGTGCTTTGATGTGTCAGTTGTATACCCAATTCACAAGAGCTGTAATGATCAACAAGTATTAGTATGCATATAAGAGGAGACAGAAATGGTTGCAAACACATGGCCTTCAAATCACTGCAAACAGCACAAGCAAACATCTTAGAGGAGTTGTAGAGACTAATCTAATTTGTCTTTGAAGCCAGTGGTAGGGGGGCAAGTAAAACACTCCAGAAAAAGTTGTTTAAGATTAGGAAATGGTATGACAAAAGGTCAAGGAATTTAAAATTTAAAACACAGTTTAGATGCAAGTCAGGCAGAAAAATCATTTAAATCTTGTCATTTGACTTGTCTGCTAACTCACAGAATAGAACTATTCCAAACCTTTTGGGGAACAGAACACAAGAATTACAAGGCAATTAGGGTAACACATCTGAATAAATGTAGCAGCTAAAAAATAGGGAAAAGCACTATATTATCACATGAGATAAACGTGTAACTTCTGGGGCTGAGGTGCTCAGCTTAAGAACAGGATTTGCTTGCTTGAGATGACTTTGAACAGTGAAACCCTGATCTCTTATAAAGCCATGCTGAGGGGTTGCTTAGAATGACACTACAAGATTGGCAAGTACATCAGACTCCTTGAAGCTGGCATTTAATTGGAATGACAAAGGAGAATCGTCATTTGACTTTAAGAGTGACAGAGAAAGGCAGAATTTGTGCAGCAAGGACATTCAGCATTTAAGGAAAAATAAACAGATTAGTGGAACATACTACTTGGAAAATGAAATGCTCATTGCAAACTTGCTCAAACACAGCAGGTTCCCATTTAATATCTTGTTCTGGCACATTTACATAACAAGCTATCCAAGCTACTGGGAAGTCTGGACCCAGACAAACTGGTGCTCAGGGTGGCTCACCTATCAAATACCCTAAGGCAAGAGCTCCCAGTTTCCTGATTAAGCTGGACACTGCCCCAGTCCTGACTGTGTCATTCCCTCCCCCCAGTGAATCCACTGGGTTGTCTCATGGTCCCTGGGATGAGATTGGCTAGCACTGGAATTCATAACAGAACAAAGAGCTCTTAGGAGTGAAGTTCAATGCTTGCAAGAAATCAAACAAAAATGAAAGTTAATTGTATTTATAAATTACTTCTTAAAACATCTATCCTTAGGAAAGACAAAGTTTCTGATTTTTTATTCTAATTTCAGGATGTATTGCATGCTAAGTTTCAAACAGCTTTGTTCATAATGCTTTCTTGTAAATAGATAATATTTTCTAAATGTTATTACCTTCTTTTACCTAACCAGCCTCAAATTTCCACTAACAGCTGTACACAGAAAGACAAGTGATACATTGAGTATATTAAGCATGCTCAGGAAACCAAGGCATAAAAACCTCCAAGTGCAAGAGTCTGCAGCCAGTTGAGAGCAAACTTTTCACAACCTTTATATTACTCTGCCATGAACCATGTTAGTGGGAAGGGCACAGGAGATGAATATTATGAACATTCAGAGCTGGAATGCTGAAAAAGCATATGGTCAGTTATTAACATTTTTATTAATTATATATTCTCTCATTATAAGCTAAATAAGATGTTAGAAAACACTAGAATTTTCTCTTCTATTAACAGCATAACTTCTTCATACATGTGCTAAAAAACCCCTAACATTTAGAAATAAAGTAAAAATATACTGTAGGAAAACGATATTTAACTCCCATCTCCCAAATAACCATTTAATTCAGAAGCTGAACTTGCAGGGCTAGCTCTTGCTCTTTACAGGGAAAATGAGCAACTATCTATGATGTTACTTTCACAGGATGAAAAAAAAAAAAAAGCTTACAAAAATACAAAAACAGAAAAAAAAAAGCACAAAATTATGCCACGTTTTAAAGCAGCAACAACCAAATTAGAAGGTTTTAATCAAATAACAGTCTAATAAGCCTGTGGAGTGGCATGCAGCTTTCTCACCCAGAGGATGCTAAGCACAAGGACACCATCTGGTCCTTGTTTCACCAGAGCTGTAAGGGACCACTACCATTACTCAAGACTTGGGCTCAGTGATCCTTCCAACTCAGAACATTCAGTGAAATTGCGACTTTACCCAGAGAAGTGAAAGGAACCCACAGCTATACAGTACCACCACCTTCACACCACAGGGCACTTACTGCTGCAGGTGCCACCTCCAGCCTCTGGCACCCCAGCTGTGAAGGTGCCCTCCAACCTCTGTCACCTCAATGCCAATTCAGGAACCTCCTCCGGCTCTGTCACCTCAGTGCCACCGCAGGAACCCCCTCCAGCCTCCATCACCCCACTGCCACAGGCACCTCTTCCAGCCACCGTCACCCCAGTGCCACAAGTACCAGCCTCCATCACCTCAGCTTTGCCCTGCAGAGCCTATGGGAAACCAGCTCTGCATTTTCAATTCTACCCTTTATTTCAACTACTCCAGGTACGCGCCAAACAGCAAAAAACGCCTGTATTTGCAGCGTTTGGAAATGCGGCGAGCTGGCGGGCGGGGCAGCTGGGGATGCCTCCCGTCAGCGCTCCGGCGGAGCCCCCGCCGGCAAAGCGCCGCTACCGCTGCCGGGAGGGCCCCGGGGGCTCCGGGCCGTGCCCAGCGCCACGGCCGAGGCTCCGGACCCCGCTCCCGGCCAGCGAGGGGTTAAGGGGTGCGGGGATGTGCCGGGCGGGGGAACAGCCCCGGCGCTAATGAGGAGCTCCCGGGGACCCCGCGGCGGCTTTCAAACCTGGCCCGCTTCAAACGAGGCCACCCGGGCACGGAGCGAGGGTGACTGGAATAAATGACCGCAGTAATTAACTCTGATTGGGAAGCACCTGACTGGAAAGGGAGACGAGGAGCCGTGCGGCAAGGGAAGCTTTGCTTTAGCGCCGTGTTTGTGTGCGCTAGGAGAGCTCTGCCTTTCAAATAGGTACGTGGGGGCACTAATGAAAAGCAGCTCTCGGCACCAGGGCCTCCCCATTCACTTTCTAAGGGGCAGAGAAGAAAAGCTTCAAAGTAGAACTAATTTACTTCATCCAAACCCGGCTCTGGGCAGCCTGCAGTTTGTACTGACACCGCGACAAAATTTTGGCCGAAAAAGAGAAGGGTCGCCTCTTTTCACAGGGAGGTTTAACATTTTAAAAGCACCTGCAAGCTGTTGGTCTAATTTTTTGTCTTTTTTTTTCTTTTTTTTTGGTTGGTTGGTATTTTTTAAATTAAATTTTATTTAAATACAGCTATTAAGGCCTTCATCAAGAAAAGCAACCTTTCAATTTTCCATGCCCACGTTGCCAAATTTTATAAAGCCTGAACACGATCCCTTCCCTCTAGTGGTGGGAACTTAACTTTTTACACTCTGAAAAACAGCAATTACACGTTTGGGGGTTTTTTGGGGTTTTTTTTTGGGGGGTGGGGGGATGGGGGTGGAATAGAATTGGCAATCTCCAGCAGCCCTTAGGCAGTAAACACATTCGCTGCTGGCTCTCTGTGCCATGCTATCTTGCCACTTGGATTTTACAAAGCAGAGTTCCAAAGAGTGAGGGCATTACTGCCTGCTGTTTTACAAGCAATCAGCAATTCATTGTGCCAGTGCTGTCCTGTACCTGCTGAGTAAATGCTTTTAAAAAGTTCCACTAACTGCCCAGTAACAACTACAGTATGGTAGCAAAAGCAATTCACCAAATGTTTATACTGAGCCTCTGATTTATTTGACAGCTTTACACCTTCAAGACATGATATAATTAAATGTTTTGACAATGAAACAAAAATTGTATAAATTAGAAAGTCGTTAAAGCTGTACAGTATCTAAAATGAAAACATAGGGAGGCTGTAAAACATGATTTCTAAAATGCATCTATAAAATAGACAAAATGTATTTAACTTTTTTATCCTTAGACTTTCTGCTACTGTAATAAACTCTTATACGTCTAAAAAATTCTTAATCACTCTATGAGTGCCATTTGAGAAGAATACAAATGCAATTCTGTGTTATTTTAAAAGGTAAACAAATCACAGCTTAAGCAGAAATAGTAGACCCAAAATATGATACTTTTTAGATGCTAAAATACTAAGCATTACCTTAATTTGTGTCAATTGCTGTTATTTTGATTGTTTTGAAATATAAATCAACAGCTGCCACAATGTCTTAGGGGACAACTAACAATGTTGTGATGTTAATCCTGCCCAGCCAAGGCACTCAGTTCAAGACTCAGACAACATTCTGTGCCTGTGTGGACCAGTGAGATGCAAGCTGGCACTTCCTATCGCAGAGAAGAGGGCACACAATGCACCAGGAATGCTGAAAATGAGATTCAGAAGGTGAAAAACTCACTGCTGCCCATGACTGTGTTCAAAGGCTAGCCCAGGAGAATGGCAGCAAAGACCAGTCATGTTCCAAATGAAAACAAGAATGTTAAAAATCACATTTTAAAATTGAAACATATGTCTGTGAACAACGATTGCTCACTCTAAGGTCAGTTCATATCTTCTAAATGCAGTTTCATTATCATTTTTGGTAGTATGTGTATAAAATGTGAGCTTATTGCTAGCCTTAAAAGCTAATTGTTTAAACAATGTATAATTATATAACCATTATTTAAACATTAAAGCCTTTAAGCAACTATGCAAAAACATTTAGAATCAACTTTGTAATGCAGCTGAAGAGCACTGTTGTTCTGAAGGAAATTGTAATCCAGCAAAAGGTAACAATGACCAGTTGTTTATAAAAACCACTGAAATGTTTGGGAACTAGTTCACATTCTCATGCTATGTTTATGTTTCCATTCATCATTCTTCTCCTTGAGAAGATAGCTCAAAAGGAAGAAAGACTAGAGAACAAAATTTTGTTTAAATTACACATGGAGACGTCAGGTAATTTAACAAATCGAGACAAAAAAGGGATGCCTGTGTATAGCTAAAATCATTATTGCATTAAATCATTTTCTCCTCTCTCCCTCTCTCTCTGAGGGACCCATCCTTTCAGTGAGGTTTATATTTATTTTGTATATTTAGCTTTGCCAAGAACTTCTAACTCACAAGTGAAGAAAAGGAACCAGAAATACAATCCAAATGTAGAAGTACACGATGTATAAATGTTACTGTAGTCTTGTCAATCAAAGAACAGATACAATCTTTGCTTAGAAGGAAATACCTTAATGATTGACTCCCACCCTCTTCACACTTCTCTTCCATTGCACTGCAACAGAATACAACACAATATAATATGATGCCCATAGAAAATAAATTGGTGGCGATGGGACAATTTCAGGACTGGAATAGTGGGCAAATGGATAAGAGTTATTCATCAAACTGTTCATTAGGAGGAGTATGGCTGCAGTGGGCTGTGCTTCTGAATAGAAATCTCTTTTTTTTGCCCCACACTCGTAAATTACTGAAGCCACATAGCACATTTCCATAATGATGTATGTGATAAGTGAATGTGGGGAAATTGTTTTCCCTTACACCTTTGTGGAAGACAGTTCAGGAAGTTACCATTTTGTTTAATCAAATATTTGGGTTTTGATTCCAGATTGTTACGTGTCTGCCTTCCAACTACCATGGGTGTGAAATAAATAATGAAGAAAACTGTGAGAATAAAAAAAAAAAAAAAAAAAAAAAAAAAAAAAAAAAAAAAAAAAAAAAAGCTAGAGCTCCTTTGGAAGAACCTATTCTCTACTTCATTATTGGTATGAAAGTATGAAATACCTGGGATAATTTGGAAAATGTTTGTTCTGTGACAAGCTGGCAAGAGAATTCTTGCCACACAAGGATTAGAAAGGATGTGCTTGTTTGCTTGCTAGAAAACCAAAGTAAAATGAACTTCTCTGACTGGTCCCATTGAGTTTTTGCTGTATTTAATTTGGGCAGTGGCACAGAGGACATAATATAAAAAATATTTAATTTGAGCACTATAGGTTGAGTTCATCAACTTTAATGAAGAATATTCCAATTGTTTATTAACGTAATGCTAGAATCCATTTATTATTCCTTCAATTTACAGTGTTCTCAATTGTCTAAACACCCCCCCCCCCCCCCCCCCCCCGGATGTAAGTAAATTCAAGTGGAAATTTTATAATTAAACAAAAAATCAAAATAATAGGCTTTTATGCAGCCACCCCATGTGGGGGTTTTTTTTGTTGTTTTTATGAAATGTAATAATATAGAATGTCCTACTACTACTTAGCTTGCATGCACACATACTAAAATCCTATTGGAAGCATTGTTCTATATTAATATAAATCTTGCTATAGTCACTCCACCTAGAAAATGTTGTAAATTGTTTTATGAAATAATTAACTTTACAGTTTTAGCTTAAAAAAAACCCCCAGTCCTTGTCTCTCAGAACAAACTTCTATTAGAGCAATACTGAGTCTATTCCAGGGATCAGCTGACATGGAAATACACAAACATAAAAATTCCATCTTACTCAGAAAACTTATAGAACAAAGTCTTTTGGGTACTTTATGTACTGGCCTTGACACTGAGGTGACAGAATTTGCTAGGCACATAATTCAATGTCATTCATGCCTTAAATTCTTGAAAATGAGTTATGTTAATCCCAATTTTTGTTGTAATAGCCATCCTCTCCAGTTTCCTCTCATGAAGACAAACAATAAAATGGCCATTTCATTCTTTTGTACCTAACCTGACCTTTATTCATCATTTAATTGCAGCAATGTTGATGTTATTTCATTCATTAAATATTTTTGGAAAAATTCATCCTCTAAATGAGAGCAAACATACAAAATGATCCTACACCTTTTCTCATAAGGAAATTAAATACCATAACCTGCGGTGTTGACGGAAATGACATGCAGATATTCTGCTACCTAAAACCTTTCTCGAATTTTGAAGCATTTGAATAAATATCCATTCACCATTTTAAAAAAATTACAACTCTGAAATTTACAAAATGGTAAAAGTCCAAGAATTGATACTATAACAATCAGAATCACAAATGCAAAGATTTCAAGAAGTTCTACTGCAGTATTTTTTGTAAATTTGTTTTAGCTTAAGCAAGCTCCCCTCCTGCTATTTACATACTAAATATAAACATGATATAGTGGTAAAATCTAAAACTTCAATACATCCTTTAGAATCTACATTCATAAAATCCCTAAACAGGTAATCACAGGGACTTCTCATATAACACAGTAAACACCTTAGAGGGCCTTACATATTTATGTCACTCCTGCACTGTACATACACTAAACAAGCCCTTTAGTTTTCTTCTTTACAAAAATACACCAGGCCACATTATAAAGATTTATCATAGCACTACAGAAAATAAGGGAAATGTGCTAAGATTTATTAGCCAATTAAATGCATAATTACTGATTTATCCTTCAAATTACCTATGAAAAGCCCTATTGTTGTGACCCAAAATGAAATTCTTAGGGTATGATTATTGGCAATACTAAAAACTCACAAAAATAAATGTCCAGCTTAGTGCGTGCACACCAATAGAAATGTCGAAGAAGACAAAAACCTTATACCTGCAAAAAATGAAAGTGTGTATGTGGGAAATAGCATAATTATGATGACATGATGACAATTAAAATTGTATGGCTTCATATTTGACATAATTATATCTGTTTCTGCTGAAAGTTAAGATATTGGCAAAATATTTTTCTGGATATCAGAGGACTAAAAATAGTAAAATGCAAAATGTTTTTAAAATCAACTTATTAACTGTTGTTAATTTTTAAGTATTACAATTATTTTATTGGTCCTAGGCCATAAATACGTGTGAGAAATTCAGTATCACACTCTGTGCACATTAGAAAAATAAAGGTGCTTGTAGAAAAATGATTTCTGAAAAGCTTGTGACTCATTTATGGACAGAAATTTCATCAGCTGCCTTGTATTTCTGTGTTTTGTTTCCCAGCCACTTCATTGCCACTAGACAATAACATTATAGTTAGTTCTGCACAACACTTGTGTGGGCAATGCTCAAGGACCCAGTGAAAAACCTTCAAATGGGGAGAAGTTCAAAACTACCGGGAACAGAAAATGAGGGTGGCTGCCTGACCATGGAAATGCAGCAGAACGTGGCAGTGCCTGCCAGGCACCAATCCTGTCTGACCAGCACCTACAATGTCAGGACTGGGGAAGAGGGAGGAAAAGAAGAAAGACCTTCCTTTCTCTAAAAAGTTTGCACAGGAAAACCAAGAAGAGGAAGGAGATGGGCTACACTGCCAGCCCCTGAAAGCCACAATTCGTTCTTTCCAGTTATGCAACAGTTAAGAGGTGAAAATCATTACAAAAATTTTGAGCCTCAAAATACAGTGTAATTTTTAATTGCCTAGGTAAATTTGAGACTTGAGAGTTCACATTTTAAACCATCTATGCACAGAATTAGAAAACTATTTAATTAGGAAACTGATGAATTATAAAAGCTTAAACTTCAGCAAACTAACAATTTCAAGGGCAACAGCTTAAAGAAAAACACAAACTATGTCAAAATTTAAAGTGAGAAAGCCTGGAGATTAAAAATGCAAAAATCTTAAAGACAAGGTTACTGGAAACAATAAGTAAAAACGGATTGTAGGCTAAATTCAGTATCTAACCTACAGATCCTGCTACATTAAACAGTGGGGGGTTCCCATTATATTGTACACTAACAAATATTTTCAAAGGCCTTACAGCTGCTGTTCCACTCAAGGGAAGCAAACTGTTTAATATAGCTGGTAAAAAGCAGATAATTAATAATAATATGAAAACAAGCAACTAGGTTTACATTGAGCCTTACATCTCTACACACACAGGGGTATTCAATGCAAACATTAACAATAGTAAGATTTCAAAAACTTGTTTCTTCTTTATAAAAGACTTCATTAATTCCATATGTATAGCAAGCTTGTACTTTTTAAATACCTAAATCCCAAAGACTTCTCCTTTAGACAATTCCTAGTTTTGGCAAAATGAAATCAAAACCGTGCCATACAGTGATTTTGCTTCTGACTATGCAAAATGACTCCACCCTCCTCTGATTAAACACCTCACAATGACTAATACATACAAGGAGCAAAGTTACTGTAAAAAACTCAAGTATAATTTACACAAACAAGAATATTCATAATACAAGTTAAAAAATATCCATGATATCCATGTCATTGGATCTGGTGAGGCAGCATATGCACACCAGCCAATTCACTGGTGGAGCTGCTTGAGCTGCAGTATCACAAGGAGTATCTGGGAGAAGCTGAAGTTAGGATAACGAATGAAGAGTAAGAAGCAAAGGACACACGTAGGGAGGAAAGCAGCAATTGGTTACATTCTCCAGCTAAGTGCTTTAAAGATGAACTTCTATGTCACAATAATTTCCTATTCTATTCTGAGAAAAGCATGAGATATTGTTGGAGATCTTCAGAACACATCCTCAGCAGGATGAAGCCCTTTTAAAGTGGCTTATGAAAATATATATCTGTTTCTTTAGCACTTAAAAATAATTTCTTAATCATACAAAATAATTTTAGTGTCTTTTTAAGTGTGCTTCACAGATGCCCCTTATTCTGACTTATCAAGAAGAACATAAATTAAGTTCAGCCCAAGAAATTAGAGTTAGCAAAATACACTGACATATTTTATAGCTTACTGTGTATTACACCTTCCTAACTAGCTACATAAACTGAAAGTGTGCAATATTTTTAATTAAGAAGACTACAGCCCTAGATGCTAAAAACACAGACTTTTAGAAAACACGATGATTCAAGGATGTTGGTAGGCAAAACTTAACTATGGAAAAATCTTTACATATTCCTTCAAACACGGAAGAGAAATCAACTTTCTCTTTTCTCACAACACACGTGTCACTTCAGGTTCCAAATCCAGACTATGGAGAGAATGTGTGTGTTTTTAGAACTGCTACAGTATGCTAGGAAGCTACTGTTCCTCTGTATATTTAATATAAATATACAGTCCCTGAAACATTAACTGAACATAAATTAAAAATTCTGTCATTAATATTATTTCACTCTGGAATCTCCATTATTGAGAACAATGGGACACGAAGCAGAATGTACATTCTTACATTGCTTTGTGAAATTTGGCATCTGCCAGTGTCATATAAAACACATCAAAAAGGCAGCACTACCAGTTTTAGCACAAATATTTAAAGTAGTTCAGTATAAACTTTACATCCAAATAAAGCCTACTAATACCCAGCAAGCAGTGGCGCAGCTGCATTAGCTCATGTAATGTTTCACACATGGAAACCAAGATGCAAGATTACCTCATTTATGGTAACACTCATAAACTACACGGTACACAGTAAACATGTCTACCCAGCAAATTAAAATATCACTGCACTATGCAGCAGCTGAAGCTATCCAGAACCTGTTTATAATCCAATAGAAACAGAAATTTGTCTTCAGTTCTAGAAACAGGGGGGAGGAGGGTGAATCAAAGTCTAAGTAAAATAAACTGCACTGCAAGTGTCACTTGCCCCAAGACTTCCTGCTTCCCACAAAAGACATGCAACCATTCTGGAGATCAAAGGTCATGGCTTTACAATAGAATACATTGTAAATAGGTTTAAAATAATTGAATACAACTGCAAACCAAGGACTCATTTATAGCTTGCTAGGAAAAAAAATATAGCTGTTTTAAGTCATTCCCATATATGAACTGAAACCTGCATTATAAAACTGCATCTGCTTCCAAACTACCAGATTACCACCTGCATACCAGTTGGATTTGGTCATTCCACAGCCATCTAAATAATGAAATGCTTCTGAGTAAATTACATGCCACCATTGTTTTGATTATCCTCCACAATATCTGGAGAAGCAGGGCCATAACTGCTGCCAAGTGACTGTGTGCTCCACAGCTTTCCTGGGATCTGAGGCTCATCCCCACAGAAGTGCCAGCCGCTTCCTCTTGCTGCAGCATCAAGCATTGGCACAAATGCTGGAAATATTCATTTGCAAGATGATTTCTTACTCATGCTGTACTTATCAAATGGAATCTCCTTCTCACACACTGCCTGGGACAGTGACTGTCTAAGCAAGGGGCATGGCACAAGACTCTCTTCCATTCTGCTGGTTTCCAGGATCCAGGATTGTGTCCCAGACAAATCAGCATTTAGCCTGTGCCCAGAGGCACTGCCAGCGTGTTACCTATGTGAGCAGGAAACCTGAAGTAAGGGATGTACCTCCTAGGCACTTTTATCTACCTGCTCTTCTTCTTTTTAGTTTTTAATCACTCTCAACCTTTGCTATGGCAATAAAGCTATCAAACATAACCAAATATTCCTCTCCAGTTCCATAAATTCATTTTTATTCAGTAACAGAAAAGGCCTGTTTTTTCAAAGGCTTCCTTTTTTTTTTTTTTTTTTTTTTTTTTTTTCTTTTTTTTTTTTTTCCCCCCCAAAAACAGCTTCTGAGGTGAAACAACTCAAAACTTTTTTTGGAAAATGAGCATGCACAACGCATACCTTACAATTTATTACAGCTGTTTTTGCAGACCACAGACTCATTCACAATTTACAATAGGCACTATTTTTCAACCAGCCAAAGCAATTATGTCATACACGTCCACATTCAGTATCAACAAGTAAAATCTTTAGAATTATGACAGCTAATAAAAGCTCCTCCAGCTCTGCTCCAAAACCCCTGCACAAGTTTTAATGGGATAATCCTCAGAAAGCAAACTATCACCTAAAAATTATGTTTGCTAGGGCTTATCTGGCAAGTGATCTGCCTCTTATTAGGAAAGCTCAAACACCCTCCTTCAGGGCATAATAAATTTGGAAGTTCGCTGGGATTTGTTAATATATTTTCTATCTCACCAGGACTAAAGACAGGAAATAATTCGATGATATTTACTTATCTCTGTTGTTAACCTTAGTTACCTCTATTAGACTAGCAATTATACCACTACAAAACCATAATCACCAGTCAGAGCAAAAATACAATTCATCCCCAGACTGAATTGATGCTCATTTTAACAATGACATGTGAACAATTAACTACTGCCACCTCCTTAAATCAGTGGTTCTCAACCTATGGTTTGCAGATGCCTTTGGAATATTTCTGAGAGACCACAAAGGGTAATTAAGGCAAGTCTTGGCTTACTGTCACTCAGATGAAATTTGCTATCCAGGAAAAGGTACCCTCAATGGAATATTTTATGGAGTCCCAGGGAAAAAAAAACTGCTGGCAAATCACTGCCATAGATATTTTCTTAAGTGACAGAAGCAGACCTTGGAACTTTTACAATAGTTTTGACCTCTTAACTGCTGCAGGTGAAGAGTTTTCACTGCAAAACTGCAAGTCTGAAATGATCAGGAATTCCAGAGCAATGTAATTTCTGGTGGAACATTCACCTCTGTAGGCAAGGTCTGGGAGATTCATTGTCTTTTTGTAGTTCCTTGTTCTGGCAGTGCTTATGGCTGTTAAGCCTACTGACTACTTCTAGTCAATGAAATCAGAATACACCCAGGAAAACACATCACTGACAGCATACATCTCAGAGTACTCTCTTTTGCCTAGTTGCATATTACCTATTCTGAGTGATCCACTTTTTTCTTGGAAAAATCCTTTATGTAGGCTACTGCAAAACAACTATCTACTAATATCAGCTAAAAGGAATTTCTGGTTTTATAAATATATAATGAATTATCTCCCACCTTTTTCTATCCAAACAGAACAGCCTCACATACTCTGTAAGAGAAAAAAATAATCTACCTAGCCACGTTTACATATGTTTAAATGTATATTTACTCCATTAGGGAAAAAGTATATTGAATACTTCACTTTAGTTTAAAAGCAAGTCATACCTAAGAGCAAATATGACTTCAAAATCTTCAGCAATTTAATGGAAGGTGTGTATAGATAGATATAGATATAGATATAGATATAGATATAGATATAGATATAGATATAGATATAGATATAGATATAGAT